>JAQNDB010003723.1:0-27816 GCA_029204045.2 Tillandsia leiboldiana
TTCTCTTTCTTTCACTTTTACTTTAGCACTGTGGCCTCTTTTTGCGCTTAACACTTGCGGTTCTTTTCTGTCTTATACGAGCTTGTACTCCATTGTTTGGCCCACGGCACATCTCTTTCTTTAAGATTTGCTCTGTATACTTTCCCTTTTAGCCTTTCGAAAGTACCGTGAGTCGTCCGACGGGTCCCTCGCCCAGGGAGTCCGTGCTCTACAATGACTAGTCTCAAATTCGAAGGCGCCATTTACATTCTCGATATGCTCTTTTATAGCCGCTTAGCTTGCTATTAAACTTACCTTTTGCATTTATTACCTCTTATCTAGGTCTTGCCATAAGGTAATTAAAGAGTCTCCTGACTCTAAACATGTTTCACCTTTAGTTATTTAACTCCATTTAGTTAAAGTTATTGTCCATTTGCCCATACAACCCGATGACTTTCCATCGGGTTCGTATTTGATCAACTCTTTAACTGGATCTTATCCTACTTTCCCTGATTACCGTCATTGAATCCCAGAGTCAACTTAACTCTATTTCCTGTCCACTATAACTTAGAGTTACACTGACCTCTAATTTCATTTCCACTATTCTCGTGGTTACATTTGTCTATTTCTTGTTTTCACCCTTTCCATGTCTCCACACTTGATCCATTTTTCCATTCTCTTATTCCTTATTGAATCCTAGGTCAACTTGACTCTATTTCTTTTCTATCTGTGGTTTTTACTCTTCTAGCCGCACCTAGTTTCCCTTTACCTAAGTTCTCATGTCCATACTTGTCCTAGAGTTCCTTGACCCTTGCGATCACTCTTCCAACTTATGGTCTCGTTACCAGTTCCAGTCATACTTGCCTATCTGGTTCCTTGACTCCATGCTGATCACTGTTCACCTTAGGTTCTCTTTACCTAAGTTCCATGTCATATACATCCTAGAGTTACCTTACTCTATGTTGATCACTAGTTCCCGTACGTTTCCTTTACCTAAGTCCCATGTCATATACATCCTGAGTTCTCGACTCTATGTTGATCACTGGCTCGTCCTTAGTTTCCTTTACCACGTCCCATGTCATATACATCCTAGAAGTGGTGTCTTTGTCTGACTCTAGTTGATCACTACTTCATGTCATTAGGTGCTCACCTAAGACCATGCACTCGTCCTCCCTAGGAATAACTCCTAAGTGATGTCACTCACTGTCCCAAACCCCTATACTAGTTTTCTCCTAGTCTTACTACCAACAATTCCCGATGCACATTGTGAGGACCTGGATCCCCACGTCGAGATTACTGGATCATCTACAGCTCCCGGGCCTATGTGGCGTGTTGGTGGTATTTGTGCCCCAATTGGACATTAGTGTTGGGCTCAGTGTGTTAATGGATCACGTGGGTGATCATTGGACTCCGTCGGATCGTTAGAAGTGGTTTCGCGCGCCAAGGATATTTAATTGGACTCAGTGCGAAGTTTGGACAAGGATTACCCTTTCCGGATGCCTTCGGCAATTTTTGGTTGAATTTGGCAAATTGGACTTCGGATTTGGGATTCAGCGCGCGAAAACGGTTAAAACGGACTACCCACTTGTTATTTTTGGACTCTGGACACTGTTCACGCCGGAACAGTGTTTCCGGCGGCGGCGTGCAGCGGCGGAGCGGCGCAGGCGGCGCGGCGGACGAGGCGCGGGCCGCCCGGTCCACGCGGCAGGCGTGCACCGGGGGCTGGACGCGTGGCGGCCCGGAGTGGGCCGGTCCGCGGGGCGCGGTCTACGGGGGAGTGCGGGGCGCACGGTGGACCGGGGGTGACACGTGGCGCATCTTAGAGGTGGGTTCACAGCGGTTGGTCTACGCAGTATTCGGGATGGCTCGGTTTTACGGTGCACCGGCTTGGACACGTGGCAGGTTCGCATTGGTTCGGTCCACAGGATTTCGTGCACCGGGTTCACTAGGCAGTGGCTTGACACGTGGCGTTCTCCGATTGGTGGGCTACTGTGCGCGGCAGGGTGGCAGGCGGCGGCGTCAGGCGCACGTGGGCGCGGTCGGGCGGATTCCCGCGCTTGGGGAGGACACGTGTCGTCGTCCGGGGGTGGCCACGCGGCGCGACGGGTACGGCTGGGTTGCGGCTGTCGCCTGTTTGGCGGGCGACGTGGAGGCCTGGATGGGATTCGGGCGGCTACAGTGTTCGGGCGAGCGCGGGGTTTTCGGGCTGCTACAGTGCGCGCCCGAAAACTCCCAGCGCCCGGAAACGGGGACTTATTCGGTATTTTCCCATTTGTTTCTGCTGCTATAAAAGGCGATCCGAGCTCCCTTCTTCCCTTTTTCCGCCATTTCAGCCTCCTCTCGCCTGGTGTCTTCAGCAAAGATGATCCCCGAGTTTGGATGCATCTTTCTGCAAAGTTTTGGGATTTTTGGTGGCACGCTTATCGAGGTTTCTATTTTTACGGCGCGGCGCGACGCTCGTTCGTTGTGGTCTTCTTCGTCGCGTTTTGGTGCGAGGACTCTCCCCGGCCTACCCGAGCACCTTTTTCGGTGATTCTTGCGCCGTTGGCTTCACGACAGGTAGGGCTATGTTTCCCATGTTTACTGGTTTTTTCCATTCCGAGCTTTTCATGGGTCTTTCGGATCATCTTGTAACCCCTTTTTCTGGGCGGAGTTTTGGGACAGCGGTGCGGTATTTTGGCGATATCTTCGCGCACAGCATCGGATTGGGGCGATTCAAGAGGCGATTTGCATCTACACATCACGAGGAATATGCCCAAATTTTCTTGGAATTTTCTGAATATTTCTCGAAGGTGAAGATATTCTGTGAACAGTAATTGTTGCTACAGTTTTTGAGTGTAGTTTGATTCGGGGTGGTTCCCTTGTCGGAATTGTTTCTCAGTGTAGGAAGCTCGGAATTGGACGTGCAGGTACTCGTTTCGAAGGTATCGACGCGAGGATTACTGTGGTATTTTTTTGGATTTTTCGGGGCACTTGCAGCAGGTGAAATATGCGCGGCTTTGGGACTGATTTTCAGATTGTGTATGTTTGGTTGTTTTGGAATAAAAGTGTAATGTTGAGCGTTATTGTTGTGCCCAGGGGTGTTTTAGCTGTTTGAGCCGAGGCTTACGCGACTTGTACCATGGGTGATATTTGGCAGATTTTGGACCGCGGGCGTCTACCCACTTCACCGACTTCAGGTTTGCCTTGGGTTAAGCGCTTCAGGTGGGTGAGCTTATTATCAGTAATTGTTTAAGGCAATGTTTATGTTGTGGCAAGTATAAGTCCACTTGTGGGGATGTCACCCCTCTATGACTGATGCATGCATGTGTAGGGTACATAGTCTATATTGGCAAGTAGGTAAGCTTGTTATTGATATTGGTATAAATGTTTGCAAGAATAGTATGTATGAGGTATACCGAGGACTTGCATGAGTTGGACATCTATGTGATGATTAGTGTAAGCTTACCTAGGATAATGTTACCCTATGAGATTATGTAACATGCCATGTTAGCACATAGCCTTTCTTGTGATGGATTATGCTTGGGACAGGATTTCGTAGCTATGTGCGGATTTGTACTCTGAGGAGTTATTATGATCATTCTATTGTTGAACCCTGAGTTGTGGACAGGTCTAGTTTTGAGATTCCGGCATGTTGTTTATTCCTAAAGGAAACTATTATTATGCTTTACCCCCTTTATTTCCTTGAGGACATTTGCATGCTTGTATGGTCATGTAGTTAGGCCATCTTTTACTGCTGCACTACTTATTGGAACTTGACTTAGGAGAAACCATGCTTTTCTTTTCTCCATCTTGTTGGTCAGGTGGTCAGTGTTGCTCGGGTTCGAGCAGGGGGTTTGGGTAGTGTATATTCGGGACTTCGTGTCTGGGACAGGTTGGTTTAGTTGTGGGGCTTTGCGGCAACCGCGGATATTGGGCGGTTGACCGGATGTTTCTCTATGCACCTGATTGGGTATCAGTTTTACTTAGTGGATGGAGTTTCCCACTTAGCGTTTAGTTGCATCTGACTGAGGTCGGGTCTTTCTTTAGTGGTTGAGTTTTTCCACTTTGATCTGATTGATGATCTAGTCCTGCTGTTTCGAGATACTGGTGATATTGATGACAGAGATGCTTTACTCGTGTGGGTAGCTCCCCTCGAGTGCCGCTCCGAGAGTAGGCTTCAGACCGTGTTGGGTTCCGGTCAGACCGTGTTGGGTTCCGGTGAGACCGTGTTGGGTTCCGGTCAGACCGTGTTGGGTTCCGGTCATTTGGACAGAGCAGGCAGTGCCGGTTTTATACCGGTTCATTCGATTGAGTTTATTTCGGTCAAATACTTTTATGGTTACACTCGTGCCTGGGGGCCGAGTGCAGACTGGTAGTTGAGTTTAGATCAGTGTTGGTATTGTTGAGAGCCGTCTGGTTGACGGTGGTCCCGAGTTGTTGCGAGTACTTTGACCGCTGTGTGAGAGGTTGAGCATCTTGATTCTATCCGTCTGTGAGGGAGCGTGGATTTTCACCATAGCCTGCATGATCCTCTACTCGATAGCGAGCTAGTCCGTTTGGACGCCCTACGTAATTCCTGCCCGTCTTTGGGAGGTGGTTGTAGGTGGATGCAGGTTGACTGGACCAGATGTGGCAGTCAGCTCGATTGGGTCGTTGGTGCACTTTATGTGCTAGTGGTTGCATACCACTGTTTGGTTTCTCCCCTTTTAGCCTTTAGTGAGGGGCAGGGTAGCTGTTGAGAGTTTCCAGCGTACTCATTTCAGCCTTATGACTTGGGTCAGTTTTTGTCTCTTGAGGACTTGGTGGGCAGACCGTCGGGTCTGGCGGTGGTACCCACTGAGAACTCCCTTTTTGGTGTAGTTCTCACACCCTTGGGGGTTTCCCCCTCTTTTTCTCTCCTCTCCTTTGTTTTGCAGAGTCTTAGCAGGTGTTGCCGACTCTGTGGTCGTTGATCGTGGCGAGGGAGTCGCGAGCTAGATCCCTACCCGGCGTTGGAGAGTAGCGGTACCCTTCTGAGGAGATCATCAGTAGATTAGCAGTTTCTTTTCCTCTTTGAGAGACTTGTAGTGAGGATATTTTGTATTGAGAGACTGTACACTGTTGTATATAGTGGAGTTACCTCCCGGCTGGGTTTAGAGCTTGTACTTGAGGATATTGTATTATTATTATTTTGGGAGGCAGACAGTGTTGTTTATTTCCAGTTGTACAGTGATTGATTTTAGTTACAGCAGATTTTCATTTATAGCTCTGATATCTGTTTAGTTATAGTACTTTTCTTGCAGGTAGGACGCTTCGCCTATGCAGGTTGGCATAGGTGGCGGATCTGTTTGGCGGGCCGGGTCGCGGTTTCGACCCCGGGGCGTGACAGATTAGAGTGGTATCAGAGCCTAGGTTGTAGGTCATGGTGGACTTAGAAACCCTAGGCTTTTGGTTTGACCCTTGACTGACTTCGTGAGAGTCGTGATTTTGCGAGAGTCCTGATTGAGTTTTATACCTCTCCCAAGGGACGGGAGGAGTGATTGGCATGTTTATTCTCCTAAGTAATTATGTTGGCCTGCAGACAACATAATGCTGTGGAACGGGTGACATGCTTTAGACTTTCGCTGGATTGGGTCGAGTGTTGTTGTGTGCTGTTTGTTGTTTCGTCGTGGCGAGCGGTGTCTCCCCGACGTTGGGTTTTGACCCGTGTGCATCCTGTCATGGCAGTTGAGCTTGAGCAGTTGGTTTTGGGCCGGATACCTGGATTGAGGTCAGAGAACCCCGGACCCAGATGACAGGATTGTCAGAGCTTATCAGCGGCTGTGGGAGCAGCTGGTCTTGGTGACACAGTTGTCGGAGCACTGAGTAGCCCCCTCTGTGCCAATGTTTAGTGTCGAGAGCACCGAGGCAGGGGTGGATGGTTGACAGCTGGTGAGCTGTGGGACATGATCGACCTTCTGGGCCATATTGGCAGATGAACCACCCCGACTCGTAAGATTGAGTTTGCGAGCCGTTGGAGGCAGAGTCGCGGCTGGTGGTGATGGAGTGATTAATTGAGAAGCCTCCCTGTGCTTGTGAGTGTATGCAGTTGTTGAACTGCGCACTCCAGATTCGAGGGACGAGGCGCATAGGATATATGAGACTGGGAGTGGATTGCGCCAGGACACCTTTCTGTTATTCAGTCCCTCCATTGTAGATTTAGACGCCTCGTTGGAGCAGGCACAGTGTATGGAACGCGGCATTGCAGTTCCTTTGGATAGGGATCTGTCGCCAGAGGTGAGTTCTGGATTTTGGGCGTTTGGCGCCGGATGATGGAGGACAGATCGGCCGGCAGGGGCATGACTAATTTTCTTTCTTGGATGGCGAATTCCCGAGATGTCAGAGGTCGAGTGGACCCCGAAGGCGACATCAGTATTTTATCAGAGTGGCGCAGCGATAGCATGGATTTGTTATCTGCGGAGGACCTTATTCGTCGCCTCATTGTGGTCAGAGACAGAGGTCGTGCTTCCTAGTGATAGCCCTGATTTTCAGGCAGATTGAGCAACAACCACTTGCTTTGAGCGGATGGATCTGTGCCGCCCGGTTGGAGGGCGCCACGGTAGTGGATTGAGTGTCGCAGGTGGGATTTCACCACGGTAGTCGGAGTTAGAGCATGTTCCACTCTTACCTGGGTTAGAGGCAGATTTGTTACCACGTGCACTAGAGGTACAGGTTCCTGTTGTTGTTGTGCACGTGGAGGAGGCTTTTGGATCATGTCCAGTGCGGCCGAGACCGCGAGATGCCGGCAGAATTATTGGAAATTATAGCAATTAGGTGTTTTGACCTTATGCTTGAGATGGTTGGGCACTATGCCACAGGATGTTCGACTGCGGCAAAAGAGGACTTGATCTTCGGCAAGACAGGCAATTGGAGGCTTGCTCGTTGAGGTTGTTAGAGCACTCTGGTTTTAGCGACAGGATGAGAGGTGCTTACGGCGGCACCGGGACTCGAGGATATCTCTGTTGCCTGCGAGATCCCGTGTGTGATTTCCCCTTAGTTGTTGGTAATGCCGCCGGTTAGGGAGATAGAGATTGCGTTTGACGTGGTTCGAGGAACCGCGCCACTCGGGACGGCACCTCATTGGATATCGCCGGTAGAGCTGAGAGAGAGCTGTTGGCACAGTTGCAGGATCTGATGGATCGAGGGGTCTGTTTGACCTAGTGCCACGCCGTTGGTATACGGTGGTGATGCCACGTCGTTGATACACGACTGTGAGGATCCTTTTATGGTTCGAGTGTAGACAGGTCCGGGTGGTATCTATGACCTTTCGATGGAACTATACTCCGGCAGTTGGTGGATGATGCGAGCACCCACTTGGTGTTAGACAGCTGAGGACTTCGCCTAGGTGGCGTTTTGGACGCGGTGAGGGCATTATGAGTTGTTAGTGAGGCCAATGGAATGACGATTGCCCCGTGGATTTCAAGATCTGAGGAATAGTAGGTCCCGGTTGTACTTGGACGGACTGGGAGTGGTATTTTCCCGGTGATATTTTGATTTACTCCCAGAGTGATTTGGAGCACGAGGAGCGCTTTGTGGATGTGCTATCATGCCCGTGGGGATGAAGCGGTATGCCAAGTTATTGAAGTGCAAGATGTAGCTGCAGAAGCATACCTTCTTGGGTCGCTTTGTTCGAGCCGTAGGGGCGGCGGTGGAACCCGACCTATTGGATGTTATTCAAGTTGACTGAGACCGATTTTCATTCTTGAGGTGAGAAGCTTCTAGACTTGGCGGTGCCGAGAGAGCATGGCCAATGGATAATGTGTCTGATATTAGCGCCAATGCTAGTGTTTCCTGTGTTGGGAGATGGAATTGTGTGATTTAGTGATGCCTCCCATTGTGGCGGTGGAGTTACCGTGGGTGGATCTTCGGTCCACACTTTATTAGTCCAACCCTATGAGTGTTGTGGCAGGATGAACCGCTGTTTTGCAGGCAGCTTAGATTCCCCGGTTGAGCCTTCAGTACACCCTTTATTCCCAGCTTGGATTGTTATACCTGGGCGTAGGCCATGCCTGTTTGGCTATCAGTTTTGATTACTCAGCATCTTGAGTGGGATTTCCGCGGAATGTTGTTGCTGATTTGGGATTTTTGACCGCGGGTTTGAGCCTCCGCTTTTTGATCGCCTTTCGAGCCAGTTTTCCCTCCCGTTCACTGACGGTTTGGTCCCCGTCAGGGCATCTTTTCGACCCGTGGGTCCGTTGGAGTTATGTTGGCTTGTTGAGTGTCCAACCGTGGCTTGAGATTGTGTCTCTTGAGGATCCCTTTTGAGGGTAGCTCGTGGTCGAGTAGGCCACTCGGGTGATTTTGGATCGGAAGTAACCGAGTGAAGACCCCAGCTTATTGGATCTTTTTCCTCATCGGATGAATTTGTGGGTATACTTTGGGTGATCCTGGTTGAGTAGACACCAGGAGGTGGTTTGGGGCGTGTTGCGCTGTTGATTATTCTGTTTCCCCCGGCTCTTGATGGGGCCTCTGTATTGTTTCACGTCTCAGCTCAGGAGTGTTTTGCTTTTGGATCCCTCGCCCGTGATTGACTTGCCCTTCCGAGATCTGTGATTGTTGGAGTACGAGGGACGCCCGTTGCGATTTCTGGCTCGGGAGTTGAGAAAATCGCATGTCGGGCCATGCCGTACTTGTTGTTGTTGTTGTTGGGAAGTAATCACGGGGAGTGAGCGATGTTTCGGGAGCTGGAGGCGTTATTGATGAATACCTACCCGTGGTATGTGGGACCCTTGGGGGATTTGAGTTAGTTTCGAGGACGAAACTTTTCTTAGTGGGGGAGGATGTGAGGACCTGGATCCCCACGTCGAGATTACTGGATCATCTACAGCTCCCGGAGGCCTATGTGGCGTGTTGGTGGTATTTGTGCCCCAATTGGACATTAGTGTTGGGCTCAGCGTGTTTAATGGATCACGTGGGTGATCATTGGACTCCGTCGGATCGTTAGAAGTGGTTTCGCGCGCCAAGGATATTTAAATTGGACTCAGTGCGAAGTTTGGACCAAGGATTACCTTTCCGGATGCCTTCGGCAAATTTTGGAGTTGGAATTTGGCAAATTGGACTTCGGATTTGGATTCAGCGCGCGAAAACGGTTAAAACGGACTACCCACTTGTTATTTTTGGACTCTGGACACTGTTCACGCCGGAACAGTGTTTCCGGCGGCGGCGGCAGCGGCGGAGCGGCCGCAGGCGGCGCGGCGGACGGAGGCGCGGGCCGCCCGGTCCACGCGGCAGGCGTGCACCGGGGGCTGGACGCGTGGCGGCCCGGGAGTGGGCCGGTCCGCGGGGCGCGGTCTACGGGGGAGTGCGGGGCGCACGGTGGACCGGGGGTGACACGTGGCAGCATCTTAGAGGTGGGTTCACAGCGGTTGGTCTACGCAGTATTCGGGATGGCTCGTGGTTTACGGTGCACCGGGCTTGGACACGTGGCAGGTTCGCATTGGTTCGGTCCACAGGATTTCGTGCACCGGGTTCACTAGGCAGTGGCTTGACACGTGGCGTTCTCCGATTGGTGGGGCTACTGTGCGCGGCAGGGTGGCAGGCGGCGGCGTCAGGCGCACGTGGGCGCGGTCGGGCGGATTCCCGCGCTTGGGGAGGACACGTGTCGTCGTCCGCGGGTGGCCACGCGGCGCGACGGGTACGGCTGGGGCGGCTGTCGCCTGTTTGGCGGGCGACGTGGAGGCCTGGATGGGATTCGGGCGGCTACAGTGTTCGGGCGCGGGGGGTTTCGGGCTGCTACAGTGCGCGCCCGAAAACTCCCAGCGCCCGGAAACGGGGACTTATTCGGTATTTTCCCAATTGTTTCTGCTGCCTATAAAAGGCGATCCGAGCTCCCTTTCTTCCCTTTTTCCGCCATTTCCAAGCCTCATCTCGCCTGGGTGTCTTCAACAAAGATGATCCCCGAGTTTGGATGCATCTTTCTGCAAAGTTTTGGGATTTTTGGTGGCACGCTTATCGAGGTTTCTATTTTTACGGCGCGGCGCGACGCTCGTTCGTTTGTGGTCTTCTTCGTCGCGTTTTGGTGCGAGGACTCTCCCGGCCTACCCCGAGCACCTTTTTCGGTGATTCTTGCGCCGTTGGCTTCACGACAGGTAGGGCTATGTTTCCCATGTTTACTGGTTTTTCCCATTCCGAGCTTTTCATGGGTCTTTCGGATCATCTTGTAACCCCTTTTTCTGGGCGGAGTTTTGGGACAGCGGTGCGGTATTTTGGCGATATCTTCGCGCACAGGCATCGGATTGGGGCGATTCAAGAGGCGATTTGCATCTACACATCACGAGGAATATGCCCAAATTTTCTTGGAATTTTCTGAATATTTCTCGAAGGTGAAGATTATCTGTGAACAGTAATTGTTGCTACAGTTTTTGAGTGTAGTTTGATTCGGGGTGGTTCCCTTGTCGGAATTGTTTCTCAGTGTAGGAAGCTCGGAATTGGACGTGCAGGTACTCGTTTCGAAGGTATCGACGCGAGGATTACTGTGATATTTTTATTGGATTTTTCGGGGCACTTGCAGCAGGTGAAATATGCGCGGCTTTGGGACTGATTTTCAGATTGTGTATGTTTGGTTAGTTTTGGAATAAAAGTGTAATGTTGAGCGTTATTGTTGTGCCCAGGGGTGTCTTTAGCTGTTTGAAGCCGAGGCTTACGCGACTTGTACCATGGGTGATATGTTGGCAGATTTTGGACCGCGGGCGTCTACCCACTTCACCGACTTCAGGTTTGCCTTGGGTTAAGCGCTTCAGGTGGGTGAGCTTATTATCAGTAATTGTTTAAGGCAATGTTTATGTTGTGGCAAGTATAAGCCCACTTGTGGGGATGTCACCCCTCTATGACTGATGCATGCATGTGTAGGGTACATAGTCTATATTGGCAAGTAGGTAAGCTTGTTATTGATATTGGTATAAATGTTTGCAAGAATAGTATGTATGAGGTATACCGAGGACTTGCATGAGTTGGACATCTATGTGATGATTAGTGTAAGCTTACCTAGGATAATGTTACCCTATGAGATTATGTAACATGCCATGTTAGCACATAGCCTTTCTTGTGATGGATTATGCTTGGGACAGGATTTCGTAGCTATGTGCGGATTTGTACTCTGAGGAGTTATTATGATCATTCTATTGTTGAACCCTGAGTTGTGGACAGGTCTAGTTTTGAGATTCCGGCATGTTGTTTATTCCTAAAGGAACTATTATTATGCTTTACCCCCTTTATTTCCTTGAGGACATTTGCATGCTTGTATGGTCATGTAGTTAGGCCATCTTTTACTGCTGCACTACTTATTGGAACTTGACTTAGGAGAAACCATGCTTTTCTTTTCTCCATCTTGTTGGTCAGGTGGTCAGTGTTGCTCGGGTTCGAGCAGGGGGTTTGGGTAGTGTATATTCGGGACTTCGTGTCTGGGACAGGTTGGTTTAGTTGTGGGGCTTTGCGGCAACCGCGGATATTGGGCGGTTGACCGGATGTTTCTCTATGCACCTGATTGGGTATCAGTTTTACTTAGTGGATGGAGTTTCCCACTTAGCGTTTAGTTGCATCTGACTGAGGTCGGGTCTTTCTTTAGTGGTTGAGTTTTTCCACTTTGATCTGATTGATGATCTAGTCCTGCTGTTTCGAGATACTGGTGATATTGATGACAGAGATGCTTTACTCGTGTGGGTAGCTCCCCTCGAGTGCCGCTCCGGAGTAGGCTTCAGACCGTGTTGGGTTCCGGTCAGACCGTGTTGGGTTCCGGTGAGACCGTGTTGGGTTCCGGTCAGACCGTGTTGGGTTCCGGTCATTTGGACAGAGCAGGCAGTGCCGGGTTTTATACCGGTTCATTCGATTGAGTTTATTTCGGTCAAATACTTTTATGGTTACACTCGTGCCTGGGGGCCGAGTGCAGACTGGTAGTTGAGTTTAGATCAGTGTTGGTATTGTTGAGAGCCGTCTGGTTGACGGTGGTCCCGAGTTGTTGCGAGTACTTTGACCGCTGTGTGAGAGGTTGAGCATCTTGATTCTATCCGTCTGTGAGGGAGCGTGGATTTTCACCATAGCCTGCATGATCCTCTACTCGATAGCGAGCTAGTCCGTTTGGACGCCCTACGTAATTCCTGCCCGTCTTTGGGAGGTGGTTGTAGGTGGATGCAGGTTGACTGGACCAGATGTGGCAGTCAGCTCGATTGGGTCGTTGGTGCACTTTATGTGCTAGTGGTTGCATACCACTGTTTGGTTCTCCCCTTTTAGCCTTTAGTGAGGGGCAGGGTAGCTGTTGAGAGTTTCCAGCGTACTCATTTCAGCCTTATGACTTGGGTCAGTTTTTGTCTCTTGAGGACTTGGTGGGCAGACCGTCGGGTCTGGCGGTGGTACCCACTGAGAACTCCCTTTTTGGTGTAGTTCTCACACCCTTTGGGGGTTTCCCCCTCTTTTTCTCTCCTCTCCTTTGTTTTGCAGAGTCTTAGCAGGTGTTGCCGACTCTGTGGTCGTTGATCGTGGCGAGGGAGTCGCGAGCTAGATCCCTACCCGGCGTTGGAGAGTAGCGGTACCCTTCTGAGGAGATCATCAGTAGATTAGCAGTTTCTTTTCCTCTTTTGAGAGACTTGTAGTGAGGATATTTTGTATTGAGAGACTGTACACTGTTGTATATAGTGGAGTTACCTCCCGGCTGGGTTTAGAGCTTGTACTTGAGGATATTGTATTATTATTATTTTGGGAGGCAGACAGTGTTGTTTTATTTCCAGTTGTACAGTGATTGATTTTAGTTACAGCAGATTTTCATTTATAGCTCTGATATCTGTTTAGTTATAGTACTTTTCTTGCAGGTAGGACGCTTCGCCTATGCAGGTTGGCATAGGTGGCGGATCTGTTTGGCGGGCCCGGGTCGCGGTTTCGACCCCGGGGCGTGACAACATGATTCCTAGGGTTATACCCTAACATACTCATAATCATGAATAGCTAATCATTTTCATGCATGCAATTATTTTCATCTCATTCATAAAATAATAATTATCTCTACGCATGCATATTCATCATATATGTTTGGCAACCAACAGTTGCACTTTTCCTCTGTGTCTCTTTGCACATGCACAACTATTCCCCTATCTCTGGCAACCAACAGTTGCTCTTTTTCATCTGAATCCATCTATACAGGCAATCAATATCGTAATTACCTAACGCCTATAACAGGCTACTATCATGCTTCGAATCGAAAAGCAAGGGAGCAAGGGGAGAGGTCACCCAATTTCGGCAGAATTCCCCACCTTGTGATGCACCCAATTGCTTGTAGACACTTGCAATTGGTCTCCGCGCGATTCCACTTGTTTCCTCGAGCTTGCACGCAAAACGGTGCAAATCCCTCAAGTTTGCGCGTAAAACGGAGCATGCTTCTCTTAAGGTTGCACGCACAACGGTGCACATCTTTTCTGACCCTGCACGAGAAACGATGTACATATTAGGATCGGCACGCAAAACTGTGCGCGACAACACGAACTGCACGTGAAACGGTGCACGTACCTTGAATCTGCACGCAAAACGGTGCACGTCTGATTGTAGGGTTGCACGCAAAACGGTGCAGATTTTTCCCTAGCCCTGCACGAAAAATGATGCAACCCATCAGATTCTACACGCGAAACTGCGCGCATTGGTCCAACCCGCACGCAAAACGGAGCACATACCCCGTAGTGGCACGCAAAACGGTGCACACTCTACTGTAGGGTTGCACGCAAAACGATGCATATTTTTCCGGCCCTGCACGTAAAACGAGATGCATTATTAGAGTCCGCATGCAAAACGGTGCCCGTTAGTCCAACCTGCACGCAAAACGGAGCACATACCTCGCATTGGCACGCAAAACGGTGCAGGTTCTTTTCTCAACGTTGCACGCAAAACGGTGCACGTTTTACGAGTTCGCGTCCAAAACTACGCGCATTTGCCGAATCCGCACGCAAAATGATGCATGTAACCCACGAACGGCACGCAAAACGAGGCGCGTCCAAAACGCCCGCGAAACTCGCGCAGTAAAACGACACAGAAAGTTGGGTCCCTAACATGCACGTGGGCAAAGGGGCCAAATCCAAAATCCAAAAGGAAACTTCAAAACTGTGCCAAAAATACCACAAAAATGACATACGGGGCCTACCTCGACAATGCCGTGATGTCCATCGCGCCCACTAGCCTCTTTGGAGCACCTAGCGCGCACCATGGAGTCCACGGCGCGCTCATGCGCCCTCGAAAACCCCGGGCGGAATCGCCCGGTTCCCCTCCTGGTACGCTCGGGTGAAGCCAACAGGGAGAAAAAGGAGAAAAAAGGGGCAATTCGGGCCTAAATAGGCCATGGTACGCTCGGGTGAAGCCAACAGGGAGAAAAAGGAGAAAAAAGGGGCAATTCGGGCCTAAATAGGCCAAGCCCGAACTTTCGGGCGCACCCTTTCGGGCGCCCGAAAGTTTTCGTGCGGCTACAGTAACCGCCCAACCGCCGGTCCACGCGCCCAAGCCGCGCCAGCGTGGCTCCACGTCACACGCGGCGGCCAATCATGGGATGACACGTGTCCCTGGACCCGTGCACCGCGACCATGGACCAGTGGCAGCCAATCAGAGGCTGCCACGTGGACCGCACTACCGGCTGCTCTGACGCTTGCCTGCAGTGTTGCGTCGCGTCGGCGCGTTACGTCGCGCTGACCGACGAATGGGAGGCCGACACGTGGCCTCCCCCGCTGACACCGCGACAGGCCCGCCGCGGCTTCCCCGCGCACGCCTGCCGCCTCGGCTGCTGCGTCCAATGAGGAGACGCCACGTGGCGTTTCCCCACCTACCAAGCAGCCTCGGGCCGCGCGCCACAGTGCGCCGTGCGCGAAAAGCTTGCCTCGGGATTCGCGCCCGCAGCCTCGGGATCCGTGCCAACTGCCTCGGGATCCGTGCCAACTGCCTCGGGATCCGTGCCAACTCGGGATTCGGGCGCGCTACAGTAACTTCCGGGCGCACCAACCACCGGACCGGGCTGCTACAGTGAACCGGGTTCGCTACAGTGCAGCCCGGCTCGCTGTAGCCCATAAAACCGGGTTTGCTATAGTACTTTCCGGGCGCCCGGTTCCCACTTTCGGGCGCCCGAAACTTGGGCCCAAGCCCAGTTTCGCCCGTTTTCGTCCGTTCTTGCCCGTTTCTCGCCCGTTTTCGCTCAAATTTGACGGGTAGCCACAGTTTAACTTAATTTACCTCCTGGTACTTAAACTTTTCAGTTTGGACCCTCTCTGGGTTGCCAAAAGTCTCACTATATTTGAATTCGCTGGCGGAGCCCATTCTCTCTATCCGGGTGTCCGATCAACGCGAAACTTTTACTGTGGCCTTAAAACACATTTACGAAGCTCCCGTAATTTTCTCAGAATTTTCCGGAACTGTGAATTTTCCACTTACAATCTGTGCCCACTTTCTCATGTAAGATTCAAGATCTCACATTCTAATCCCGATTTGGGCCCAATTCGTTTCCAGGTCATCCTTTACCTCAATAAATTCAATAAAATAGCATTTCATACCATTTTATTTACATTTATTTATATACCAAAATTCCGGTTCACTACATTCTACCCCCCTTAAAATAAGTTTCGTCCTCGAAACTTGAGTCACATTTCGACTCCTACTTGATCAAGAGGGGGGAAACTTGCCCTCACTACTGGGCTCACTGAACCTCGTGACCGGCATCACACTGCCTGCTTGCCCAACAATTATACGAGCAGCCCATTCCTGGATCCCTATCTCAACTCAGGGACAAACTCAGACCTGGTGTCTGGCCACTTTCACCAAGTAGGTGAGAGACACATTTGAGCACTTGATCTCTCTATTGCCACGAATGACCAAGTCTTTTCTTGCGAAATCTTCACTTTAATTCCGCGATCATTTTATCTTTCACAAGGAGGTTGCATCTACAACTAATTACATTTACCGCATTTTCCGGTCAATCCGCTGCCTAATATGGAGTGCAAAGGCCAATCCACAAGTCCTCAACTATCTCACACGCTGCTAGCGCTCTAAGTCCACGAGTTATCAGCTAACCCGACATCTCGGACTACTAATAGGTTCACAGACCACGGTCCAATAGGGCCTATAGCCCAAAACTAATCCATCACTGTATAATGGCTCTCACTAGCATACAGACCCAATCATCATACAGGTAGATCCTCACTTAGGATTACTACACCAACACTCCCACTAGGAGCTACAGTACCTCAATCACCACTAGCTCTACGACCTGGTCACATCACACTCTCAGTGTACTACTCTCAGTGTACTAATAGCCTCAATGCTCACACGTGGCATTCCACGTTCCCGGGTCATCGCTCGGACTACCGTCCCGACCAAATCTCTATCATGCCCCGCCATCAGGTCTCGGGCCGCTGTCTCTCACAGCCAACTGCGCCTGCCCACTGGGCTACAGGCCCACAGTCCACAAACATGGTCCAGGCATGGATCATCCCCAAGCGAACCCGCTAATCGTCGCCACGCGACCCCTATGCTCACTGAGCACAACCAACTAACCAGTCGTCAATCCACGACCCAAACTCTCAATCAACTCTGGCCACACTGGGCAAAGGCTAATGTGCCACCTAATCAGCTCTCTCTGGCTAAACGATACCTGTGCTCCATGAGCACCCAAACAGTTGGGCGTCCTACGCCCCTACGCTAACTCGCGAAAATCCAGTGTTAAGCGATTCGCTTACGTACCCCTACGGCTCTTGTGCAACTCTCCCAACTGGGTCGAGGCACCACAATAACAGTTCACCATCCTGGTGATTAACACTCAAATCCTGCGGTGGCAATCCTTGCCATTACACCCATTCATCAGAACGGCGGCAGTAAACTCTCGCTCTATCGAGAGATCCACGCATCTTGAAGCCTACTCTAGGCATGCAAATCCTTCTTGCCCTAACTCTTAGGACATATTTACTTCGTTCTCGCAACATAGCGATCACCAGCGTTCTGTAAATCGGTCTCTCACTGGACCTTTCCAACCATACTTTGCCAGCAAATTAGCTGACACAAGCTTACAACACTCTTTGCTGAAGGTGCGAGGTGCGCCGACAAAAGCTCGGCGGCCACTGCCACCCGCTCTACTGTCGCCCCAACAGGCGGCGACGCCGTATACTCACGCGTCATCTGTACAGCCTCAGCTAGCTGCGATATCAGCCACTGGAGCCAATTTATCTGCTCCGACTATCACATCGACGCCACACTTAGGCGTTGGAATCAGCCTTCCTATCGGCGGGAAATTTCCGCTGACGGCAAGAAGCTTGATCTGCTGCTGGACCACCAATAAGTGCGGCCACCTGCTATCACAGCTCGTGTACCTTGTTCGACCCAGAGCCCTCTCGTGGCTCGAGCCGAGACAAGCGCGTATCCCTATGTGGTGTCATCACTAATATGCACAACACAACGAAACAATTAGCCCAAATTAACCATTGAGCAACGCGCAGTCCATATACCGACAAAAAGGCTCGTCGACCCAATCATGCAAAAGTATAAGAGGGTACTCCTTTTCATCTCCAACATTACGTTGTCGGCCGCCAACGTAATATCCGAAGAATGAAAGCTCGTCACCCTCAATCAGTCCCAACATCCTTTTTGGGAACAACAATAACCAATCAAATACTTTCGCCCAAATATCGACACACTCTCTCGTGCTAATCCCTAGGGTCTCCCTAAGGTTCGCTAACCACCTAGGACTATTCCTAGGCTCTGATACCACTCTAATCTGTCACGCCCCGAGTCCGCCAATTTGTACGGTTCGGGCACGCCAACAGACCCGCCAATCGGGTAAGATCTTTTCCTACCCAAAAGGAACGGTAACATCCATAATAACACAACAAGTGTAAGCGGAAGCTCAATATCAGAGTACTAAAAATCACTACAAATTAAAACTTTCATTCAATAACAACAGTTAATGCGGAAATGAAATCATACAAGAGTGAACCATGCCTTACTTTATTAGACTTTACATTTCTGAACTTGCAATATAAATTATTACAATTCTTTTACATAAATTCCTCACCGTACAAGGTTCACTCAAGAAATATATAAATGGGATACCTCTGCTAGACCCTCTAGGTCTCTGTGCTGCTGGGCCCTTGCCCCTGTCGTATACCTCACCGTCTGCCTCTGAACCGTCGCGATCGCTGCATCCATACCTGAACCTGTAGGGGGGGGGGGGGAGTCACCCAAGGGGTGTGAGAACTACGACATAGTTCCCAGTGGGTTCAACCACCGAGATAAAGTGTCCTACACCACTTGGTCCAATGGAAGCAATAATAATAGTGCTAGGAAATTAAAATCCTCAATATCATAATGCTACTATGTATATACTGGCCACTACACTATCTGTGTATACTCACCAATCCATCACTACTCTGTCTAGCCACACTAGGCAACTAACGACCAACTCGGCCACTAAGCCGCTGTATACAGGGTTACACTAACCCGGCCACCTTGGCCACTCTCTGTTCTTTTTATTCTTTACCTTATGGTGGTTTAATTTAAGTTAAACCTCAGAAATTCTTATCCAACGGGCGCCAGCCCGGTAGTCCTGCTACCATCAGATAAGATTTCTAAGGTTGCCGATAACACTCGCAAGTGTTACCCCGTCCTGCCGGGGGGACTTGTCATACGGGACACTGCCCAACTCTGACAAGAGTACCCTAGAACCTGTCATACGAGTCGCTGCCCGGGAGAGGGATCCTGTCCATCTCCGACAGTTGTACGCTCGCCCCCGGAGGTATGCCCATTTTATCTTTTTCTTTTCTTTCTCTTTTCTTTTCTTTCTCTTTTCTTTTTCTTTATCTTTTCTTTCTCTTTTACTTTAGCACTTGGCCTCTTTGCTCTTAACACTTGCTTTTCTGTCTTATACGAGCATGTAGCTCCCTTTTTGCCACTGGCAATCTCTTTCTTTAAGCATTTAGCTCTTTACTTTCCCTTTTAGCCTTTCGAAAGTACCTCGTCCGACGGGTCACTGCCCAGGGAGTCCTGCTCCACAATGACGAGTCTCAAATTCGAAGGCGCCATTTACATTCTCGATATGCTCTTTTAGCCGCTTTTAGCTTGCTATTAAACTTTACCTTTTGCATTTATTACCACTTATCCTAGGTCTTGCCATAAGGATAATTAGAGAGTCTCCTGGACTCTTAAACATTTCACCTTCATTTATTTAACTCAAATTGAAGTTAAAGTTATTGTCCATTTGCCCAGACACCCTATGACTTTCTAGGGTTATATTTGATCAACTCTTTAACCTTGGGATCTTATCCCACTTTCCTGATTCCTCATTGAATCCTAGAGTTAACTTAACTCTATTTTCCTGTTCCACTATTAACTTAGAGTTACACTGTCACGCCCCGGGGTCGAAACTGCGACCCGGGCTCGCCAACAGATCCGCCACCTATGCCAAACCCGCATAGGCGAAGCGTCCTACCTGCAAAAAGAACTACAGCTAACAGGTATCAGAGCTAAAAGATAAAACTGCTGTAGAATAAAATCAACCACTGTACAACTGAAGATAAAACAACAAGGTCCATCTCCCAAAAATGATAATCATACATTAACCTCGAGTACAAAACTCATAGCTCAACAGGGAGATATCTCAAATAAAACATCAGTGTACAAGCTCTCAATACATCATATCCTCACTACATCAGTCTCTCAAAAGAGGAAATAAATACCAATCTACCGACTATACTGAAGATCTCCTCCAAAGGGGGTACCGCTACTCTCCAAAGATGGGTCTGGATCTAGCTCGCTACTCCCTCACCACGCACAGCAACCACAGAACGGCAACACCCGCCAAGACTCTGCAAAACAAAGAGGAGAAAGGACAAAAGGGGAAAAACCCCCAACGGGCGTGAGAACTACGCAATAAGGGAGTTCTCAGTGGGTATCGCCACTAGGCCCGACGACCCGCCCACCAAGACTACTAGAGGCAAAAGATAACCGATGCAGTAAAACTGAAAGAAGAAGCTGGAAACACTCTACAGCTACCATGCCTCTATCCAAATGCTCAAATGGGGAAACTCTGATGAAGATATGCAACACTCGCACACGAGGTGCTCAATCGACCCAATCGAGCTGACTGCCACATCGGGTCCAGTCAAACCTGCGCCCACCTACAACCACCTCCCGCTGACGGGCAGGAATTACGTAGGGCGTCCAAACGGACTAACTCGCTATTGAGTAGTGGCTCATGCAGGCTATAGTCATAATCCATGCTCTCTCTCTCAGAACGGATAGACTCAAGATGCTCAACCTCTCACACAATGGTCAAAGAACTCACAACGACCACGGGACCACCGTCAAACCCCGAACGGTTCCCAACAATACCAGCACTGGTCTAAACACAGCTACTAGACTCCACTCGGTCCCCCAGGCACGAGTGTAACAAAAAGTATCTGCATGAATAAACCCAATCGATAGACCAGTAATCACTGGTACTGCCTGCTCTGCTGTCGAACTCCAGATCTCAATCGCGGGATACAGACCGACTTCGGACCGGTACGGTCGCATCCCAAAGTAAGTAACAGATCGGCATCGAACCGTCCGATCGCACACAAAAGTAAGTAACAGACTGGCATCGATCCGTCCAGTCGCACACTCCGGAGTGGCACTCGAGGGGAGCGACCCACACGAGTAAAGTAACTCTGTCATCAGTATCACAAGTATCTCTGTGTCGAGTATCACTGTATAGCAGGACTGGATCACGACTCTGATCAAAGTGGAAAAACTCGTCCACTAAAGGGAAACCCGATCCCTACACGGATACAACAGTAAATGATAAGTGGAAACTCCATCCACTAGAGGAAAGCCTAATACCCAATCTGATACGTCAATAAATATCCGGTCAACCGCCCAATATCCGCGGTTGCCGCAATACCCTGCCGTCCATAACCAAAGTACTATAACCGACCTCCGGTCAACCGCCCAAAGTCCGCGGTCACCGCCAAAACCCTGCCAGCCGCAATCCAGCACAACCCGTCCCTGTCACCAATGTCCCTGCTATACTACCCCAGACCCCTGCTCGCACCCGAGCAACACAGACTGCCTGACTAACAAGAAGGAGAAAGGAATAACATGGTTTCTCCTAAGTCAAGTTCCAATATGTAGTGCAGCAGTAAAAGATGGCCTAACTATATGTCCATACACATATGTCCATACAAGCATGCATTTGTCCTCAAGAAGAATAAAGAAAATAAACCTCATGCCAGAATTAGCATTGACCATACCTGTCCATGATTTTCGATCCATAATCACTCCTTGGAGTAGAACCTGCACATAACTACATAATCCTATCCCATTGTATAAACCAGCCTCATAAAAGGGTTATATGCTAACATGGCATGATAATTAATCATATAGGGTAACCTTGCCTTAGGTAAGCTTCCATTAATCATCAACATAAATGTCTGATTAATACCATTGTCATAATATGAATAATTAACTTGCAATTCCCATAAATCAACATTGTTAAGCTTACCAATCAATCCCAGGTATTGTACCCTACACCTGCATGCAATTCTAACATATAGAGTTAGAGAACCGTCCACCGGTTCAGGGAATAAGGCACCCACCTGAAAAGCTGACTGTCCAAAGCCCAACAGCTGAAAACACCAAATAACTCTAATCCCTTGCTCCAATAAGTTCAGCACACCCGTAACCCTCCTGGCACAATACAAAGCTCACTAATTACACTAGGCTCCCAAATATAGCACTTAAAACCACATACAACCTCGAATTCTGAACTGTTAAATTATCACCTGCAGATAGTGCCCAGAAAATTCCAATAAAAATATCACAGCAATCCATGCGTCGATAGCTTCGAAACGGTACCTTGCACGCCCAAATCGGAGTTCGGTAAGTCAAGATAAAAATTCGGCAAGGGGGTACACTCATACAAAAATCTGTATTAAAACTGTGCACTGTTCACTGAGAAAACAGTGATTTTCACCTCGAAATAATCCTCTGGAAAATCCAAGAAAAATACGAGCGCGTTCCTTGCGATCTGTAGATGAAAAAGTTGTATAAGCTCGTTTCCGGCTGACGCTTGTGCGTAAAGATATGGTCAAAACACCTCGATGCTGTCCCACAAAGCCAAACAGAAAATGGGTCACAGCGTTGCCTCGGGATCCGTGCCAAAAACTCGAAACAGGAAAGCGCGATCAAAACGAAAGATGAAGTCCTACCTCTTAGGAGTCTGCCGGCGCAAGAATCACAGCAAAATGATCTCGGGGTAGCCCAGGGGAGCTAAAACACTGTCGCTGCGCCGAAGAAGAACCCAGGAAAGCAACATCGCGCCGCACCGTAAAATGGGGAACCTCGGGATTCGTGCCCCCAAAAATCCCAAAACTCTGCAGGAAGATCAAGGACTTGAAGATGAAAATCTTCCAAGAAGGGAGCTCGGGGAGATCTTGCAAGGGCTGAGAGAAAAAGAGCAGAAAAGAGGGCTCGGGCTGCCTATTTATAGGCTGAAGAAAACATTTGAAGAAATACCCTATGTGTCCCCACTTCCGGGCGCTGGGGTGTTTCGGGCTGCTACAGTAATGGGCCCGGCCCATTACTGTGCAAGCCCGAAACCACTCGGGCCCGCCACGAAGCCCAGCACTGTGCTTCCCCGGGCCCCGCTGCACCCGGCGCACCTGCGCCAGCCAAAGGCGACGCGACACGTGGCCCGGCAACCCGTGCACCGCGCACGTCGCGCCGTGGACCGCGCACGTCGCGGCTGACCCAGGCCCGTACGGCCACCTGCCCCGCCGTACGGCCACCTGCCCCGGTCAACAACTCCACCGATTGCGTGGACCGGGAGCACAACACCGGACCAACCACCTCACGCCACGTGTCCACCCGGTCTACCGTGCACCACCGGCCTGCTCCGAGAACCCAGACCACAACACCGACCAGTGAGAACCTGCCACGTGTCCCTTCCTCGGGTGCACGACGGCCGCGTGGACCGCGCACCTGACCGCGCCCCCGCGCGCCTGCCCGCGCCCCTGTGTGCCTGCCCGCGGCCGCGCGCCGCCTGCCCGAGCGCCTTCCGCCGCCTTCCGCCGCTGCCCCGCCGCCGCCAGCCGCCGCCGGCGATCGCCGGAGACACTGTTCCGGCGTGAACAGTACCCGCAAGCTCAAAAACAGTAAGTAAATAGCCCATCTTGACCGTTTTCGCGCGCTGATTCCAAAAACGGCGTCCATTTTGCCAAATTCCAATCCTATAATTTGCCGGAGGCTCCCGGAAAGGTATTTTTAATCCAAATTCCGCGCCGAGCCTAAATTTGATATCCACTCCTCGCGTAAACTGTTCTAAACATCCGATGGGGTCCCCCGATTACCTACGAGATCCATTTTAAGCCCCGAGTCCATCTCTTGTGTCCAAACTGGCGCGCGAACACCGCCGACATGCCACGTAGGCTTCCAGAAGCTGCTGGTCACACTGTAGAAGCCCTGCAAAGATCCGGGTCACCACATCCTCCCCCACTAGAAGAAAGTTTCGTCCTCGAAACTAAGGCAACTCCCAAGGAGTCCCAGAACCAGGGGTCAATATTCAACACCGCCGTCTCCAGCTCCCAAGTCACCTATCACTCCCCGTGATTACTCCTCAGCAACAACAACAGCAACAACCAGTACGGCATAGCCCGATTGCGCAATTCCCTCACCTCACGAGTCGGAATTCGCAACGGGCGTCCCTCGTACTCCAAACTCTCACAGACCCTAAAAGGAACGAGTCAAACACGGGCGAGGGGTCCAAAACATGACACTCCAGAGCTGAGACGCAGAAAAACCCTCAAAAACTCCAACAAAAGACGGGGGGAAAAGGAACAAATAGCCCGAGCAACACGCTCTAACATCACTCCTAAGAGCCAACGCAACCCAAGCGACCCGAAACACATCCACACAAACACCTGCACAGAAAAGGGGCCCTAACAAGCGGGGGTTCATACTCAGTCACCCTCAAAACTCAACCCCAGCGGATTGCTCAGCCGCAGCCTTTCATCAAAAGGGATCCTCAGGGACACAACTCAAACCCTGCACACAAGGATGGCCCCACACAGTGCCAGCTATGGAACCGTCAAACTCGACTCCCAAATAGCTCTTCTGCTCCAGGCATCCGCCACCCACAGTGGCTCTGTCGGGGTGATACTGGATGCTCACAAAATCCAATGGTGGCTCTACAGCCACTACGGGAGGTATCACTATAACTCACAAATCCATCTCCCACCACTGACTAGGTTAGAATCGGCGCTGGTACCAATCTCATCACCCGGTCATCAAGCTCTGCTGGCACTATCCGGTCCAAAAACTCCTCACCCCAACAATGACCGTCGATCTCGGCCAGTCTTAAATAGCATCCACTTTGGCCGAATTTCCACCGCCGCCCCTTCGGCTAGGAGAAGTAATCCAGGAAGATATACTCTCGAAGCTAAAAACTTGCACCACAACGACTTGGCAAAAAGCTTCTTCCCCACAGACCTTGTCACACCATATACAAATGCTGCACAAGCTCTAATCACTCAGGGAGGGGGGTAAAACCAAAATATTCCTGGAGGATGCCGCTATCAAACCGTTCAAGGCCAACTGAAACACAGAATTCCTCAATCTTAAAGGCAACAAGGCAGTAGTCATTCCATTGGCTTCACTGTACTCGTAATGCCCCTAGCGTCTCTTGAACGCCATCTTGGGCGAAACACTCAACTGAAAATCCAAACTGGTGCAGGCATCACAATCGACCGACTGCCGGGGCAGAACTCCATCAAAAGGCCCTAAATAATACCTGGACCTGACTGGGTTCCAATCACAAAGGGCTCCTCACCGTCGT
Source organism: Tillandsia leiboldiana (assembly GCA_029204045.2). NCBI lineage: Eukaryota > Viridiplantae > Streptophyta > Magnoliopsida > Poales > Bromeliaceae > Tillandsia > Tillandsia leiboldiana. Next base: position 24,791 of record JAQNDB010003723.1, read on the forward strand.
GTATCAACGACGTGACACTAGGTCAAACAGACCCTCCATCCATCAAATCCACGCACCTAAGACATCAACTCTCGCAGCTCTAAAGGCGATATCCAACGAGGTGCTATGAAGTTCGCGCGGTTTCCAAAACCACGTTAATCACACTCTTAATCTCCCTTCCGGCGGCATAATCATCGGCTCAAATGGACTCACGCCCGGGATTTCACAGCAATAGAAAATCCTTTGGTCCCGGCGCCACCATAAGCTCCCCTCACACAGTCGCTAAACCCTGTGTGCTCGAACAATCTCCCCATAACAAGCCTCCTTTGTCTGCCTCGCAAAAGTCACAATCAGCACCCTCTCTGCACTTAACCATCCAGTGGTGCCGTGCCAACCAATCCCAAGCACTGGGTCAAAACATCGAACTGCCACCCATATCAAAAGGTTTGCCGGTATAACTCATGGTCTCAACGACACTGAACATAATCCACAAGCCTCCTTCACATGCACAACACCGATGGTATCCTGTACCTCTAGTGCACGTGGTAATAACTCTGCCTCTAGTCCATGCCGGAAAGCAAAATGCACTAACTCCGACTGCTGTGATGAAATCACACCCTGCAACAACCCGATCCACTGCCGTGGCGCCCTCCAACCAGGCGGCACAAACTCATCCACACGATGCAAGCGGTTGTCGCTTAGTCCACCAGAAAATATCCAATCAATCACAAGGGAGCACGACCTCTGTCTCTGCTCACGCTGAGGCAACAGATACATCCTCCGCAGACAACAAAACCACGCTACCGTTGCGCTACTCTGATATAGACACTGATACTGCCATCGGGGTCCACCCGATCCCCAACATCTCAGAAATCCATCATGTCCACCAGAAGAATATCCAATCAATCACAAGGGAGCACGACCTCTGTCTCTGCTCACGCTGAGGCAACAGATACGATCCTCCGCAGACAACAAAACCACGCTACCGTTGCGCTACTCTGATATAGACACTGCTGATCTGTCATCGGGTCCACCCGATCCCCAACATCTCAGAAATCCATCATTTCAACCGTCATAAGACAAAACACCATTAATCATGCAATTCCCTATACACTTATCCTACTAAGCTCACCCTCAATCCCAATAATACATTCAAAATATGCAAGTTATAAATCACAAAGGGTAGAATTCCTTGGGTAAGCTTTACATTAACCATCCACAAGGATATCCACCACCCAGAAAGCAAACGAAATGCCTCTGCCTGCCGATCTGTCCTCCATCACCTAGCGCCAAGCGCCTCCCTCCAGAACTCGCCTCTAGCGGCAGATCCCCATCCAAGGAACTGCAGTGTCCAGCTCCAAACACAATGCCTACTCGACGAGGCATCCACAGTCCAAAACCCGAACAGGAGGGACCGAAAAGAAACTAAAGAGTATCCTGGCGCAATCCACTCCCAATCTCACTTATCATATGTGCCATCCCTCGAAACCTGGAGCGCCAGTTCAACAACTGCATAAACTCTCTAGCACAGGGAGGCCTCAATTGATCACTCCATCACCCCCAACCACGACTCTGCCTCCAAAGGCTCCAAGCTCAATCTTACGAGTCGGGGTGGTTCATCTGCCCAATCTGGCTCACTTAATCAAACATGCCCCACAAGCTCCTCTGCTGTCAACCATCCACCCTACCTCAGTGCCTTGGCACTAAACATTGGCACGGAGGGGGCCACTCGCTCTATTGGCACTACAAAAATCCCTGCCGCTGAGGGTACTACATCCTGGTGGTCTCAGAAGAAAAGTACTGTCGGGCTGCCCCTGCTCTGACAACTGCGTCACCAAACTAGCTGCTCACTCTGCCGCTGATATACCTCTGACAATATCCTGTCATCTGGGTCCGAGTCTCTGACCTCAATCCGGGTAGCCGTCCCAAAACCAACCGCTCAAGCTCAACTGCCATGACAGGATGCACAAGGGTCCCAAACCCAGCGTCGGGGAGACACCGTCACCACGACGAAACCACAAATCAGCACACAACAACGCTCGACCCAATCCAGCGAAAGTCTAGAGCATGTCACCCATTCCACAGCGTTATGTTGTCTGCAGCCAACATAACTACTTAGGAGAATAAACATGCCAATCACTCAGCCCGTCCCTCGGGAGAGGTGTAAAACTCAATCAGGACTCTCGCTAAAAATCACGACTCTCACGAAGTCATCCTAGGGTCCAACCACAAGCCTAGGGTTTCTAAGTCCACCATGACCTACAACCTAGGCTCTGATACCACCTATCTGTCACGCCCCGGGGGTCGAACTGCGACCCGGGCCGCCAACAGATCCGCCACCTATGCCAAACCCGCATAGGCGAAGCGTCCTACCTGCAAAAAGAACTACAGCTAACAGGTATCAGAGCTAAAAGATAAACTGCTGTAGAAATAAAATCAACCACTGTACAACTGAAGATTAAAACAACAAGGTCCATCTCCCAAAAATGAAATCATACATTAACCTCGAGTACAAAACTCATAGCTCAACAGGGAGATATCTCAAATAAAACATCAGTGTACAAGCTCTCATACACATATCCTCACTACATCAGTCTCTCAAAAGAGAAAATAAATACCAATCTACCGACTATACTGAAGATCTCCTCCCAAAGGGGGTACCGCTACTCTCCAAAGATGGGTCTGGATCTAGCTCGCTACTCCTTCCCCACCACGCACAGCCCACAGAACGGCAACACCGCCAAGACTCTGCAAAACAAAGAGGAGAAAGGACAAAAAGGGGAAAACCCCCAACGGGCGTGAGACTACGCAATAAGGGAGTTCTCAGTGGGTATCGCCACAAGGCCCTACGATCTGCCCACCAAGACTACTAGAGGCAAAAGATAACCGAATGCAGTAATAACTGAAAGAAGAAGCTGGAAACACTCTACAGCTACCATGCCTCTATCCAAATGCTCAAATGGGGAAACATCTGATGAAGATATGCAACCACTCCCACACGAGTTGCCAATCGACCCAATCGAGCTGACTGCCACGTCGGGTCCAGT
>JAQNDB010003724.1:0-27804 GCA_029204045.2 Tillandsia leiboldiana
CTCGCACAGCGGACAGCCCGTGCGGGGGGCCTCGGGCGCTGAAGTGTGGCCCGAAGAGTCAGCTGGAGCAGGTGGCCTCGCGAATAACAGGCGACACGTGGAGCCATACCACCTACCGCCTGGCCCGCACATCACTGCACCAGACCCCGCGTACACCCTCCCGAGTTGCGTACGTCGCCGCAGTGCGACCAGCCAAACCCGGGGCCGCCCCAGTGGCCCGCCCTGGTCACGGCACCCGCCGCGAATGGCCCGTGGACCAGCGCCGCGTGAGCCTGCCAACTCAGGAGCGCCCGTGTCCCCGCGTCAGGTTCCAACGCACCCAGCCAATTCAGTGGAACTGCGGCCCGGTGCGCCGGCCAATCAGAGGCCGCCAGTGACCGGCCGGCCACGGCTTCCCCCCTGCACCAAAATGCGCAGATAACTGCCCGGGAGTCCCTTTTTTGGGCATCCGTACCTCCGAAAAAGGCAAAAAAAAGTAAACTAGCTGTCTTTTACATTTTTCCCATGGAATTCAAATGACCTTGGATTATCTGTAACACTTCTAATTGTGACAAAAAATGCCGGAAGGCAGGCTCAATCCAGAAGCCTCACAGAGTCCGGACAACGCGTCCCATTGACGCGTTGCGGGTCGACACACCAATAATAGGTGTTCCACATCATGGGTCATGGGGAAAGCTACACGGGGATCGAGGCTACTACATCCTCCCCCATTAAAAGAAAGTTTCGTCCTCGAAACAAGAAAACAAAAAATGAATACACGACCAGAAGCCTCGAACGTAAAGGATAGGTCTCTTTCACCGTCTCTAGCTCACAAGTGGCTTCACTCTCTCGTGATTGCTCCATAGAATTTTCCATATGAGAATAGCTCGTTACGCAATTCCTCACCTACGAGCCAGAATCCGCAACGGGCGCTCCTCATATCCAAGGTCCTCGCCAACCTCCAGGGAAGTGATGCCAATCGCGTGCCGAAGGATTCGAAGACATATCTCCTCAGACAGAGGACGTGGAAATCATCATGAACTCCGGCTAGGCATGGAGGAAGGGCAACACGGTAAAGCAACAGGGCCTACTCTCTCAAGTACCTAAAAGGTCCAATAAAAGGGGGAACTGAGCTTCCCACGAACTCCAAATCTCCGGACCCTTTCGAAGGCGAGACCTCAAAAAGACCTGTCACCAACCTGAAACTCTAGGTTCCACCGTCGAGTATCAGCATAGCTCCTCTGTCGATCTGGGCCGTCTCAGATGCGGCGAACCAATCTGACTTTTCCTCTGCCTAGCAGTAAATCAGGTCCCAAAGTCCTCCTCTACCCACGTCACTCCAATATAAGGGCGACCAACACCTGCGCATACAACGCTTCAAAACGGAGCATCTGATATGCTCGCTTGATAGCTGTTGTTGTACGCAAACTCAACCAATGCTAAGTGCCGGTACCACCTCCTCCAAAATCCAGTACGCACGCTCTCAACATACCTCAAGGGTCGTATGGTGCGCTCAGACTGTCCATCGGTCTGTGGGTGGAATGCTGTGCTAAACCGAGCTGTGTCCCCAAGGCTGTCTGTGACTCCCACAGAAATGCGATACAAACCTCGGGTCCTTATTGATACGATCGAGGCGGGTACACCATGTAGCCCACTACCTCATCCAAGTAAACTGAGCAAGCCGCTCCAAAGGCCAAGTACCTGCAGGGTAAACGTGATATACTTGGTGAGGTCTATCCACGATAAACCCAGATCGCGTCCTCTCCACTCTCGACCTCGGTAGTCCGTGACGAAATCCATGGTGATGTGATCCCCATTCCCTCGGGATTGGAAGACTCTGTAACTGCCAGCAGGGAACACGGTGCTCCGCCTTAAATTGGCTGACAAGTTAACAGTGAGCCACGAATCTCCCATGTCTGCTTCATTCCAGTCCACCAAAAAGGTGCCTTGCGGTCCTTATACATTTAGATCCTACTAGGATGAATGGTATAATGTGTATAATGGGCCTCTCTCAAAATCGCTCCCTGATCTCAGAATCCATAGGCACACACCACTCGGTCCATTACGACGTACTCCCGAGGTATCTACTGAGAAATTCCCTATCGCTCTGTCTGAACCTACCCTCTGATCCTCGTCAAGTGGGGGTCCTCACTCTGTGCTCTCTAATTCTGTCCAACAGAGTGGGCTGCGCGACCATAGACATAAGTCTAGCAGAGACCCCAGGGGATACAACCTCGATCTGTAAGCACCTCATCTGCTCGACTAGCGTTGCCTGCTGTGTAATCATCAAACTCAGGCTCTACACTGTCCTCCTGCTCAAAGCATCTGCCACTACATTGGCCTTGCCGGGGTGATACAAGAGCTCACGTCATAATCCTTCAGTAGCTCTAACCACTGGCGTTGCCTCAAGTTCAGCTCCTTCTGAGTAAACAAATACTTCAAGCTCTTATGATCAGTGTAGATCTCGCAGTGCTCCCTATAGAAGTATGCCGCCAAAACTTCAAAGCAAACACAACGCCTGCAAGCTCCAAATCATGCGTAGGGTAATTCTTCTCATAATCCTTTAACTGTCGCGAGGCATAAGCAATAACCCTACCATGCTGCATCAGTACGCAACCCAAACCACTGTGAGAGGCATCGCTGTAGATCACAAACCCATCACCCATCACTGGCAATGCTAAAATCGGCGCTGATATCAATCTCCTCTTCAGCTCCTCAAATCTCTGCTGGCACTGCTCAGTCCAGTGAACTTTGTCCCCTTCCTAGTCAAACTGGTCAGGGGGTAGAGAGCTTTGCAAAGCCCTCCACGAATCGATGGTAATAACCTGCTAAGCCCAAGAAGCTCCGAACCTCAGTAACCGTCGTCGATCTAGACAAATCCCGAACAACATCAATCTTCGTCGGGTCCACTGCCACTCCTGCGGCTGACACTATATGGCCTAAAATGCAACCTCCCGAAGCCAGAACTCGCACTTCTTAAACTTGGCATACAGCTTCTTCTCTCTCAGAAGTTGTAGCACTATCCTCAAGTGCTCCTCATGCTCCATATCACTCCGGGAGTAAATCAGAATGTCGTCAATGAATACCACAACAAACTGGTCCAAGTACGCTGAAATACCCGGTTCATCAAATCCATAAATGCGGTAGGGGCGTTAGTCAAACCAAATGGCAACACTGTGAACTCAGTAATGCTCGTACCGGGATCTAAAAAGTCGTCTTGGAGATGTCCTCGGCCCTCACCCTCAACTGGTGGTAATCGGACTGGAGATCAATCTTCGAGAACACGGAAGCTCCCTGCAGCTGATCAAACAAATCATCAATTCGTGGTAAGGGATACTTATTCCGGATGGTCACTTTGTTCAGCTCTCTGTAGTCCACACACAATCTAAGCGACCCATCATTCATCTTCACAAACAACACCGGCGGTCCCCATGGAGATACACTGGGTCTAATAAAACCCCTGTCCATCAGATCCTGCAACTATGCCTTCAGCTCTCTCAAATCAGCAGGTGCCATTCCTGTAAGGTGCCTATGAGATTGGCGCGGTTCCTGGAACCACATCAATCACAAACTCTATCTCCCTCTCCGGCGGCATAGTCGTCAACTCAGGGGAAACACATCTGGAAACTCACGGACAATGGGGATATCCTCGAGTCCCAGTGCCGCCGTAGGCACCTCGACAACAGTCGCCAAGAAAGCGGTACAACCTCTGCTCATCATACGTCTTGCCCTCGCCGAGGAACAGTCGCTGCAAACAGTATGCTCTGGCAGCCTCTGTAGACGAACTCCTCCTGTCCAGGCTCGCGGAGGGTCACAGTCCTCTCTCTCTGCAGTCGATGGTGGCAAAGTACCGCGACAACCAATCCATACCAAGTACAACATCAAATCCTGGAGCTGCCGCAAGACAAACAAGTCCTGCCGGCAAGATCCAAGATCCCAACTGCACTGGGCAAGCCCTACAACACTTCTCGACATGCAAAATATGATCTGGAATCTGAACCTCTAATGCATGTGATAATGAAAACTATCTCTATACTATGTAGGGATGTAAATGCTCTACTGATAATTGAGTGTGAAGCACCGGTATCAAAAAGAGCTCGAGCACGAACTGCAGAAATCAAAAGAATACCTGCGACGACATGGTCGGCCGCCGAAGCATCCTCAACCTGTGCGGCGTAAACTCGCCCGCTCGGCGCTGGTGGTCGTCGTTGTGGCTGTCGCGAAGAAGAAGCATGATCAGGCCTACCATAGGTCGCAGAAGGTCCAGCCGTCTGTAGGGGAATGGAGAGTGCTGATGCCGTCGAGTGTGCTGGGAAGCCTGCTCTGGGGCACGATGCCTGGAAGTTGCAGTCTGCCCGCAACGGAAACATCGGCCCTGCCTCTGAGTACACTGGATCGGTGGGTGCGGTCCTCCACAGATAACACATCTGTCCTGGCGCGACTGCCGCTGGGACTACTACTACTGCTGAGACTGTTGCTGCCGAGGCGGTCGACGCTGCTGCTGCTTCTGAGAGTGACGGGGTGCACCAGACCTCTAGCGCCCCTGAAACCACGACCCTAAGGATGGAATCATGGAGGTCTCGGAGGTCCCTGCCGACTCGTCTGTCCCTCGTCAACCGGTGCTGGGCGCTTCGCCCCCGGAATCACTGCGGGAGCTAGAGCCACCTCGTCCATCACTACCGTCCCCGCGCTCTACGTAAAGTGCCTGCTCCATCGAGGCATCCAACGTCTGCAGTCTGCGCGAACGGACGAACTGATAAATGTCTCGGCGCAACCCTCGCTCAAACATGCAGATCCGATGCGCCTTGTCCCTGGCCGCGTGTGGTATACTGGCCAACAACCGGTTGAAGTCTGCGATGTACGCCTGCACGGGACGATCTCCCTGTCGGAGATTCTTCAACTCCTCCTCCAACCTCTGCCTAACACTCTCCGGAAATAAGGCTCCAAGAAGTAAACTGCGGAACTCCCGCCCAGGTAAGAAGCTAAGTCCCAGGCGGACCAACAGGTCGAACACGCCGCCACCAGGCCTCGGCGTTGTGCTCCAAGAAGTTCGTCGCCAGCAGAACCTGAAACCGCTCCTCGATAAACAAACTCTCAAAATGTCCGCTCCATCGTCGTGATCCACGACTCTGCCTCCCACGCTCCAATTGTAGGTTTATATATAAAGGATCCACAAGGATCTAAATAGGTACTCTCAAACAACTAGAGGGGGGGTGAATAGGTGTAATACTTATAAAACCAAATCTCAGTGCAAAATAAAAACCAATGCGGAAAAATAAGAATAGCACACCGAGATATACGTGGAAACTCCAATCCAGGAGAAAAACCACGGGACCAACACGCAATAACAATCCACTAAGAATAGAAGAATAACAAGGTGATTACCGACTCCACGGACTCAAACCCCTCCTTCAGCTTCTTCGGACCTTGCGCTCACCGATTGGATGTCCACGCAATAACAATCCACTAAGAAAAGAAGAATAACAAGGTGATTACCGTCTCCACGGATTTAACCCCTCCTTCAACTTCTTCGGACCTTGCGCTCCAACGATTGCACGTCCACTGCACACGTTCGAATCCACGAACGCCACTCGAATCCACGAGCACACGTTTCGAATCCACGAAACGCCTTTAGCACACCGAATCCACGATGCCACGTCGAATCCACGACGCAAACTCAGCCGGTAAGAATATTGGCTTCGATGGTGATCCTTTGCTTAGATTATCAATGAAGATCCATGGGAAAAATCTCTAAGCAAAGATTAGATCAATTCGACAAAAGATATGTTCTTGAAAGAACCGTCGAATTGACCTAAAAGAGGCTATAAAGAAGAACGATAAAAACCTAGCCTCTAGGGTTGCTCTCAAGTGTTTTATCAATTGATCGGCCGTGCTCCCCACGTTTTTGAGAAACCCTAAATGTCTATTTATAGTTTAGAAACCTTTGGAAAGAGATAAGAATCAAAAACTTACCTTATCTGGAAATTTTCAGGACGGCGATCCGGATCGGATTTACTGTGATCCGGATCGTCGTAACGAGTCAGGCCATTCCAGAAAAACAGGGTTCGGGATCCGGATTGAAATGCCCGATCCGGATCGTTCATGTATTCCAGCAAAAACCCATGTTCGGGATCCAGATCGAAATGACCGTTGATCCGGATCGGATTTGCCAATGAACAAGCACCCTTCGGGATCCGGATTGGACTGTCTGATCCGGATCCTGAACATGTCCCATGTCCAGTTTTTGATTTTTATGCAATTAAAAATTCATCCAAGTGTTTCTACACTATAAGAAAGTATTCGGATCACCAAAATTATTTAGTTAACCATACCTGATCCTTTTGAATACTTTCTTCTTGAGATAGATGTAACTGATCCACAATTCTTCAACTTCAATCTTCATGACTCAAGACACTGAGTGTCAACTTGAGCTTTTGTTGAATCTTCTCTAAGTCTTTGATTGCTGATTGACAATTTGATCCCTTTAAGACTCCGACTCAACTCACTGACTTGACTCACGAAATATGCCAACACCAAAATGCCGTAACAATCCCCCCCTTTAGCAATTTCGTGACAAAACCCAAAAATACATAAAAGCGCTCAAGTCACTCATCTTAAACCAAAAAATCGAAACTCAATGTCATCACCAAAACATTGACTTTCTTTGCGTGAAAGATCCAATAAACAAAAATACATTAGAACCAGTCTTAGAACAAACTCTATGACTTAGGACTTGGAGTCTTAAAGTGATGTAGATCCTGCAAAAACAAAACTCCAAACAAATCAAAAGTCAGTCGTTAGAAATTAAATGTAAATCCTACATTTGATTCGTCCTTTTGGTTCTTTTGTTTTTCGGCTCCTTTTTCTCATCTCCTTTCTTTTTCTCGATGATCTCATCTCCGTCTCCCCCTATCTCGATGATCTCATCTCTGTCTCCCCCTATCTCGATGATCTCTTCTCCCCTATTTCTCTCTTCTCCCCTATTTCTCTTCTCCCCCTTTTTGTCACAAATTATCAAACAGTGAACATACTAGACAAAAGGAAATCACTAACAGCATTAGTCCATAGTGAAAGAGAGATAAAAGCTCAGTTCCGGTATATAACAAAAACATAGATTGCATACCGGTACTCGAACGCAAAAATCAAATAATTTCTTGAAACAAATCCAGATTTTGAAATATTTGAATTACCGATTTGTATTCCATCAAGAAAACAATTTAAGTGCTTGAGAATAATATGAGATCACATAGATGTCATTCAATCCAATTAATTTCACAAAAATTAAAAAGATTTACTCCGAAATCATGAAAAATAAAGATAAAACATTATAAACCGTTTTTCACATTATATACGTCAAACACAAGTCATCAAAAATAATCTTGAGATCCAAAGTCTATCAAGATGTAACGGATGTACAAAGATGACTTACAGAGATTTCCAAATGACATCAATTTAATTTCTTACCCTTTCAAATTTGAGATAAGCACTAAAATACCTAAGGGTGGCTCTTTGAGCATCTTTCAACTATCCCACCTTATACCAACCAGGAGATTGTTCAGAATATAAGAACTTTGAATATGAATCTCCGAATGCTTCAACTAAACAAAATTTCATAAAATGTTTTTCAAGCATCCAAAACATGTGGCAACTTTTTCCAACATGTGGTGGGTGGTAGTTTTCACACTCCTTTCGGATGTAACTCTTTCCACATCTTTTACAATTCATTTATTTACCCTTGTAAGAATGCAATCTCTTACGTGAAAGAATTAAATCCCAAATTTTAGTCTATCGGTTGTCTCACGTTTATCATAATGAATTCACACAACCGAGATAGAATAATCATCTAAAGATCACACATGATTTCTAAAATTTGATGAATATAATTATCAAAAACTCCTATAATGAAATATCTTCAAGAATTATGATTATGGAGTAAAGTTGATAATTCAAATAAAATTAAATTGGAGTGATTGAAAGTGAAAACCCTTTTTATTCAATGCACTTGTTCGTTAAAATCCTTTTGTTTAAAAAAACACAACATAAAAACGAAGAGCATTGAAAACATGTAATGCAGAGATTCAGAAAAATATGAAAGGAAAACCAATCAAAGCATTACATACAGTCATAAGCTATTTAGAACTTAAGACAAGGAAAGATATCACCTTTCCGAATCCAAAATTGTCGAATTTTGGGTTGTCTTGATTCATTGTGGTTGGGAGATGATAGCTTTGACTGTTGATCCACCTTAGGTCTTTGCCTCGCAGTGATCCACTTGTATGATTGATGTTGTGGCTCGGACCTTTGGTGGTTTGAGTGAACTCCATTGACTTGATGTGTCTTTCGATTCCGTTGAGTTTGCTCCGTAGATGAAGTTGCCGAAGGACTCTTCTTTCTTTTTTTCGGGCAATTCTTCACCAAATGTCCTTCAAGTCCACATAAGTGACAAGTTCTTCATTTCAATTTCATTGTGGAACTTGAAGCATGCACAGTTTGGTCCTTTTTGAATCCCAAACCAACCTTGCTTGTTTGACCTAATCCGGACATACAATCTAGTTTCTTGGAACCGGTTGAAAGCCTTTGTATGTCGAATTTGAGTTCATGAACTTGCTTGGTCAAAACTTGGTTGGTGACATGAATCTCCTCAAACTGTTTTTCTAGAAAATCAATCTTGTTAATATGGGAATTAACGATCGTTTCCGATTGATTTATCTTTTCCTGGAGGATTTTATTATTATCCAATAAAAGCTCTCGTTCCTCCTCGAGATCACGAAGTTTGATCTTTAAAGCATGATTCTCGTCTTGATTCTCAAGTCGTTGCTTCCTCAACTTCTTGATATGCTTGGCCATCTTCTTAGATTCCGCAAGAAGTTGTTGATATGCCTCAACGAGTTCTTCTTCGTCCGACTCCCCCTCACTTGATGACTCTCCGTTGGATGTTGATGTTTCATGCAAAATCAAAGGAATAGAGTCAGTGATTAAAGATGATAAACAAACATTAGAAGAGGGAATTTGAGAAGCATGTAAGGCAACGACTTTTTTCTCTTTACTTGAGGTCGATTCATTAGAAGTAGAATCGTCCTAAGTTTTCGCTTGCAAAGCCTTCTTTTTATATGATTTCGGAGAAGGACATTCCGTTGAAAAATGGTCGTAGCCTTTCCATCTATAGCATTGGATTTCCCCTTCGAAATCATCTTTTTCTTTTTCTTTAGAAGGTTTTGCAAAGCTTTTGAGGTTAGAGGATTTAGAACCCGATGATCCTTTAGAAGGTTTCGTGGATGAAGATCCATCGGTTCGATTCTTCCAAAACTTCCGACGAAATTTCTTTGTGATCCGCGCCAATTGTTCTTCAAAATCGGCAAAAGAGATTTCATCATCGGAACTCGATTCGCTATCTTCTTCCTTTGTTGATTTGAATGCAATACCTGTAAGCTTAGAAGAAGACTTGGAAGAAACTTGATTAGTAGGAAAAGTCATTTCATAAGTTTGCAAAGCGCCTACTAATTCCTCTACACTCATCTCATCCGGATGACTAACGGTTTCAATGGCGGTAACCTTTGCCCTAAACCGTTCCGGAAGAGTCCGAAGTATCTTTCTTACAATTTTCGACTCCGGGATCTTTTCTCCTAAATTAGCACATGTATTTATTACATCTTGAAGTCTAGTGTAATAATCTGTAAACAATTCATGCTCTTCCATATGAATAGAGTCAAATTGACTTGTAAGCATCTGGAGCTTTTGAATTTTTACAAGATTAGTACCCTCATGTGTAATTTTGAGAATATCCCAAATTTCCTTCGCGGTTTCACACGCGGAAATTCTTGGGAACTCAGTCGAGGAAAGAGAGTTAAAAAGAGCGTTCATACCTTTCCCATTGTAAGAAGATCTTTCGAGTTCCTCTTTGGACCATCTAGAGCGAGGTTTTGGGGTAGTAGAATTTCCTACTTCCTCAACAGGATGCACCCAACCGTATTCCACAGATTGCCATACCCGCTCATCAATTGCGATGAGAAAAGCTCTCATCCGCACTTTCCAATAAGCATAATTAGTCCCATCAAAAAGAGGAGGTCTATAAATATTACCACTTTCACCCAACATGATAGATAAACCTAAAACCTTCTCTGATACCAATTGTAGGTTTATATATAAAGGATCCACAAGGATCTAAATAGGTACTATCAAACAACTAGAGGGGGAGTGAATAGGTGTAATACTTATAAAACCAAATCTCAGTGCAAAATAAAAACCAATGCGGAAAATAAAAACAGCACACCGAGATATACGTGGAAACTCCAATCCAGGAGAAAAACCACGGGACCAACACGCAATAACAATCCACTAAGAATAGAAGAATAACAAGGTGATTACTGACTCCACGGACTCAAACCCCTCCTTCAGCTTCTTCGGACCTTGCGCTCATCGATTGGATGTCCACGCAATAACAATCCACTAAGAAAAGAAGAATAACAAGGTGATTACCGTCTCCACGGATTTAACCCCTCCTTCAACTTCTTCGGACCTTGCGCTCCAACGATTGCACGTCCAGTGCACACGTTCGAATCCACGAACGCCACTCGAATCCACGAGCACACGTTTCGAATCCACGAAACGCCTTTAGCACACCGAATCCACGATGCCACGTCGAATCCACGACGCAAACTCAGCCGGTAAGAATATTGGCTTCGATGGTGATCCTTTGCTTAGATTATCAATGAAGATCCATGGGAAAAATCTCTAAGCAAAGATTAGATCAATTCGACAAAAGATATGTTCTTGAAAGAACCGTCGAATTGACCTAAAAGAGGCTATAAAGAAGAACGATAAAAACCTAGCCTCTAGGGTTGCTCTCAAGTGTTTTTTCAATTGATCGGCCGTGCTCCCCACGTTTTTGAGAAACCCTAAATGTCTATTTATAGTTTAGAAACCTTTGGAAAGAGATAAGAATCAAAAACTTACCTTATCTGGAAATTTTCAGGACGGCGATCCGGATCGGATTTACTGCGATCCGGATCGTCGTAACGAGTCAGGCTATTCCAGTAAAAACAGGGTTCGGGATCCGGATTGAAATGCCCGATCTGGATCGTTCATGTATTCCAGCAAAAACCCATGTTCGGGATCCGGATCGAAATGACCTTTGATCCGGATCGGATTTGCCAATGAACAAGCACCCTTCGGGATCCGGATTGGACTGTCTGATCCGGATCCTGAACATGTCCCATGTCCAGTTTTTTATTTTTATGCAATTAAAAATTCATCCAAGTGTTTCTACACTATAAGAAAGTATTCGGATCACCAAAATTATTTAGTTAACCATACCTGATCCTTTTGAATACTTTCTTCTTGAGATTGATGTAACTGATCCACAATTCTTCAACTTCAATCTTCAAGACTCAAGACACTGAGTGTCAACTTGAGCTCTTGTTGAATCTTCTCTAAGTCTTTGATTACTGATTGACAATTTGATCCCTTTAAGACTCCGACTCAACACAACAAATCAACTCACGAAATATGCCAATACAAAAGGCCGTAACACCAAACTCTGCCCCGAGAAACGAGGCGGGTCAAACTGGAGGAATCTCATCAAACAATCTACCACCTCTCGCTGCTCGAGATAACTAATCTATACTACATCAAAATCTTGGAGCTGGCGTAGGACCAACAAATCAATAGGTAAAATCCAGGGTCCTAACTGCACTGGGCAGGACCGACAACACTCATCAACGTGTCACACAGGGTCAGGAATCTAAACCTCACGTGCACAAGCTAACGGTCCTATCTCTAGCCCATGCAACGATGCAAATTCTCTACTGATGAATGAGTGAGATGCTCTAGTATCAAATAATGCTCTAGCGCAAGTGGAGGAGATAAGGATAATACCTGCCACCACCTGATCAACCACCAAGGAGTCTTCTACCTGAGCAGCATATACTCGCCCACTCGGAGGTGGTCGCCTGTCCGACTGTCGTGAAGAGGTGGCCCGATCAGCCTGGCCAAAGCTCCGCGAAGCTCCTGCTACCTGCAAAGGCGAAGAAGGTGTCGATGCTGATGTAGGTGCTGCCGATCCTGCTCTCGGGCAAGACAATGAGTAGTGCCCAGTTTGACCGCATCAATAACACCGGCCCTGCCTCTGGTCGCACTGCTGGGGTCCGCCGCAGATGACACATCCGTCAGGACGCCTCTGATGCTGTGGCTGCTGCTGTTGCTATCTCGGTGGTCGAAAACCTCCTGATCTCTATGTCCTCTGAGACCCCCGACCCTAAAACTGAAATCGTGGTGGCCTCGGAGGTCTCGATCTGCTAAACTATCCCAAATCAGGCGGTGTTGGACGCTTCCCTCCGGAGCTAGTCCCTGGCGCTCCGTCCCTCTCATTCATAACCACTGCTCCTCGATCAATCCACCGAGTGTGCTCAATCGCCGCATCCAGAGTCAGCGATTGCTAGGAGTGAACAAATAGATAAATGTCCCGATGCAGTCCTCTCTCAAAGAGTTCCACCCGCTGAGCCTCATCCCATGCAATATGGGGTACACAGTTCAGCAATCGCGTAAAATTGCGAACATACTCCTGAAACAGTCGGTTCCCTTGCTGCAGGCGTCTCAGCTCTCCTTCCAGTTTCTACTTTGCACGGTCGGGAAAGAAAGCCCCGAGCAGTAAAGCTCGAAATTCGCTCCAGTTCATCAACTGAACTCCAGGTGGTCCGACAGGACGAACTCGACGCCACCAAGTCTCAGCGTCCCTCTCCAGAAAGTGCGTAGCCAAATGCACTTGATACTTTTCCTGAATGAACAAGTTCTCAAACAGCTTTTCCATAGCCGCGATCCAGTTTTCTGCCTCCCAAGGCTCCAAGCTTTGTCCCGAAAACTGTGGGGGATAGAACTGACTGAAGTAGGTCAAACGATCAGTAAGCTCTCGCTGCTCTTGCACTGACAATGGAGCAATCAGGGTCGAAGTCGATGATGCCGCGATAGGGGGTACAACTGGCGGTGCTGCAAGGGATGCTCTCTGCTCCAGCATGCGCATCATGCGTTCCATATTCTCTTCCTGGCGTCTAGTCGCCTCCTCCTGGCGTCTCATGGCCTCCGACATCTGGACTACCTGGGCTCGCAACTCCCGAACCTCACCATGCTCTGTCTGCTCTGCCTCTCGCTGCTCGAGCTCCTCATCTGAGGTAGGATGTGCCCTCATCGCTGCACGACGTCTCGGAGGCATCGTGGTCCGCTGCACAAAACCAAACGTCAGGACACCAAAAATCTCTCGACCCGATCAAGCGAAAATCTAAAACATGTTACTTATTCTAAAGCATTATGTTGTCTGCAGCCAACATAACCACTTTAGAGAATAAACATGTAAAATCTCTCACCCCAATCCACTGGGGGAGTCATGACCCAATCAGGACTCTCGCTAAAGTCACGTCTCTCACGACAGTGATCCTACTGTCCAACCACAAGACTAGGGTTTCTAAGTCCTCAACAACCTACAACCTAGGCTCTGATACCACTCTAATATGTCACGCCCCAGGGTCGGAACTGCGAAAATCTCCGCACAAACAAAGCGTCTAACCTGCAAATCAGATCTATAGCTAAACATGTATCAGAGCTGTAAAAATAAAATAAGTAGTTACAGAATCCCAACACTGAACAGTTGAAGTAACACATCCAAAATACATAGTCATCTCCCAGACTAATACATAATACATAATACATGATACATCAAACCTCTCAGACTGTTCAGTACATAAATAAATCTCTCAGACAGGGTACATCTACCTCTGACTCTCAAAATAAAACTGGTAAGGAGCTACTCGGCCACGCCCTTACTTCGACCTGCTGCCTCTGCCCGAACCGATGCCGGAACAGCTACCTTAGGAAAACCTGTCACCACAGCGGGTGTGAGAACTACTGCAGAAGGTAGTTCCCAGTGGGTACCGTCACCAATATCCACTGTATGCCCACTAAGTCTACTGGAGGCAAGACAATAAGTATACAGATAGATAATATGAAAGCTGAAATGGAACTACAGCTAATATGCCTCAAGTATCATGCTCAAAGGAAAAACTCAACTAAGAACATACAATGCATCCACTCGCTCACGAGGTGCTCACATCAACCCAAATCTCAATGAGTGACAAATTTGGTCCAGTCAAGCCTGCGCCCCCTAGTGTATCAGCTAAGGCCCCTGGTGTATCAACTAGGGTGTCCAATCGGACTATCATAATATCACGCAAAGCATCCTCATCAGACACATCATCATCATCAACATCGCATCCGGAGCAGCTCTCGAGGCGCGCGACCCCACCGAGGAATAAGCGTGTCTCATCTGGCTCAATAAGCGGCATCTGCAGGCTATAATCAATGATCGAACAGATCGAAAACTCGAAATGCCAACTAACCCATAAACAGGTCGGAGAACCCTCCACAACTCAATCTGATAGTGCCCACAAACCCCCAAGACACTAGGAAACCCATCCACTGAGTCAATAAAAATCCCCTCGGCCCCCAAGCGCGAGAATACATACATCCTGAACCTATCCAACCCCTCTGGGTGATCACAATGTTTAAAACTGTTTTTGAAGCCACTTTTTATATTAAAACGGGTTCAATAATTTAAAAACAGTTCAGATGCAGTTCGGAAGTCAACTAATCATCCAATCTAGTGTCAAACAGTCTCAAGATCATACTGATGATAAATGGAGTTCAGGTCTGTCATTCAAAGATAATCTAGACATCTATCAGATTTTACCCGCTATACAAATAGCTAAACTAGGCATGCTAACACGCTTTCAACAGAATTAGAAGGCATTCCATAAAGTTTGGAAGAATTCCAACCCACCTGGAAGTGCGCATTAATCCTGAGTCCAAAAAAGCTGAAATTAAATGGGTGCGATCCTCAGGTTCTCATGATTCCAACGCACCAAAAATCGACCGAAAACTCCACCCGGTCGCTGAGATATAAGCCGAACATCGTGGTAAGCTCAAATCACTCAAAATACTAATTTTATCGCACATCTGTCCACAAAATAGGAAATTATCTCCTGCGAGATGCCCTCCAAAAATTCCATGAAAAATACGACGGTGATTCTCGTGAAGTGTAGATAGAAATCAAGTCTTTAAACTCCAAATTCCGCCATCAAACGGTCGAGAAAATGCAAGATTACTACTCTGCTGTCCAGAACATGCAACAGCGAAAAGGGGGTCTAAAGATGCTACACGCACTCCCATAAAAACTCAAAATGGAGCAAAACAATGAGTATAAAAATCGAAGGTCTACCTGTCGTGAAAACGTCGCCACAAAAATCGGCAAAAAATTCCAAGAACTCAGCTCAGGGGAGTCCGCGGACGAAGTGTAAACGAAAACGATCGATATCGAAACAGCGTCAAAGCTCGCGAGATCGGGGAGGAAAGATATCAAACGATCTTCAAAATTTCTCCAAAACCACAAAAAATGTAGAAGACTGGAAGTAGAAACTCACTGTCAAAAACGACACTCGGAAAGGATCTCAGAGAGTCCAGAAATGAAGCTCTCAATGGCCTATTTATAGCCAAAAGTCCAAATAGTGGGCTTGCGAATTCGGATCCGGAATTCGGGCGCCCGGAAAGTACTGTAGCCGCCTGAAATCAGCAGATCATGCCACGTGTCCCGCCCGAATCGACCAGATCACGCCACGTGTCCCGCCGCCCCGTGCTCCGCACGCCTCGGGCACGTGGGCGGCGTGCGCCCGCCAATGGAACAGTGCCACGTGTCCCCACGTGGTTCACGCAGCGCACGCGCCCGATCCACGCGCCGGGTCTTCCGAAATCTGTTGGCCAATCACACGATGCCATATGTCACAGCCGCCACCGCCTCCTTTGACACCGTCCAACCAATAGGGTGCTGCCACGTGGCATGACCAATCCTCGGTGCTCCCGGTGCACGCGCCTGTCCGTGGACCCTGCCGCCCGCGCGCCGCGCCTGCCCGCGGCCGTGTTCCGCCGCGCGCCGCCGCCTGCCCGTCGCCGCCGGCGATGCTCCAGCCGCCGAAACAATAACATGTGCCTCGAAATCTGTGTTTTGGCATCGGGGCTCCGAAAAATACAAGTAAATAGTCAATTTTCATCGTTTTCGCGCGCTGAGTCCAAATTCGCTGCTCGTTTCGCCAAATTCCCATCCTAAATTTTGCCGGAAGACCCCGCAGAAGCAAACTTGATCCGATTTTCGCGCCGGTTCCAAATCTGGAATCCGATTCATGCACAACCAACTCTATCACACAACATAGGCCTCCAGAAGCCACTAGCTCGCCCTGCAAAACCATCTCAGAGATCCGAATATTCACACTAAGCATTTTGCGAGATAGGTTCTGTACCCACCACTCAGACTATTGTACTTTTCTTTTACCTTGGGTCTAGCTTCTGCCAGCTAGTTGTATTATTTTTGTGAGCTGGGAGAGTCAGATGTATTTATTACTATGGTACTTTACTTTTCCAGTTCAGTTTTTAGTCTGAGATACTTTAGTTTCTAGTTCAGCTCTGTAATTTATGCTCTTTTATTACTTATCTTATATTTGAGCAGGTTTTGGCACTTCGTGTACGCGGAAAATTCCGTGTGCACGGCGGATCTGTGGACGGGCCCACGTTCTGGTTTACACCCGTGGCGTGACAACTTCATCAATATTCTTTGGTTCAATCATGGAGACATAACAAGCAACTCCACATTCCAATTGTCTCCGAGTTCTAACTCCTTCTTGAGGATCTCCAATAATATTAGTTTCGGGATGGTCCTTGGAGATACGAAGCGTTTGAGGTAAAGGAGTACTCGGGGGAATTTGTGATGAATCCTGCACATTAGATGAACTAGAAGAACCATTAGATGCATCAAAATTTTCAAAAGAATTATCATTCAAAGATGCAATATCATTAGCAAGAGATTCATCATCAAGAGACATATCAAGAGTAGATTTGTCAGAAGAAAAATAAGAAGCTTTATCTACTTTAACATTTATTGACTCTATCATCGTTTTAGATTCAAGATTGAATACCCGATATGCTCTACTATTTGTAGAATAACCCATAAAAATTCCTTCATCACTTCGAGAGTCGAATTTTCTAAGATTTTCTCGATCACGTAAAATGTAACAACGACTCCCAAAGATGCGAAAATATTTGATGTTCGATTTTCTAGAGAGCCAAAGTTCATAGGGGGTATTTAAAGTACCCGGACGCAAATATATTCTATTGATCACATAGACCGCGGTGTTAACTGCTTCAGCCCAAAAATATAAAGAGAGTTTCTGGCTATGAAGCATAACACGCGCCATCTCTTGTACAACTCTATTTTTGCGATCGACTACACCGTTTTGTTGCGGTGTATAAGGTACGAAAAATTCATGTTTTATGCCGTTTGAAGAGCAAAATTAATGAATTTTGAATTTATAAATTCTCCACATCTGTCACTGCGAACACGAACAATCTTTTCATTTTTCTCAATTATAATCCGATGACAAATATCATGAAAAGAGTCAAAAGTATCCGCTTTCCTCTTTTAAAAATGCTACCCATGAAAATCTAGAGAAATCATCAACCATGAGAAATATGTACCATTTACCTCCCAAGCTTGGTTGATGAGTCGGCCCCATTAAGTCCATATGCAATAATTCTAGTGGGCGTTTTGTTCCTACATGGTTCAAGTTCCGATGTGTGGATATGGATTGTTTTCCCTTTTGACAACCTCCACACACAATGTTTTCTTTGAAATTCAATTTAGGAACACCTCTAACAACATCCTTATTAGATATTCTAGATAGTTCCTTAAAACTCATGTGACCTAGTCTTCCATGCCAAAGAGTTTCATTATCAAGTGACACTAGGTTACATTGTTCAATAGATTTACCAGGAACTACGTAGCAATTATTTTGAGATCTAACCCCTTTCAAAAAGAATGAATGGTTTACGTCAGTTACAATACATTCAACAGAAGAAAAGTTAACTAAAAAACCATCATCACACAATTGGCTAATGCTTATGAGGTTAGTCTTAAGGCCTTCAACAAATAAAATATTGTTCAAAACTGGGCCGTTTGGAATAGTGATTGTTCCTTTTCCAACTATTTTTGAAGATCGTCCATCTCCGAAAACAACTAGTCCTCCGGAGGTTTTCTCAAACGATTTAAAATAGTTTTTATCTCCGGTCATGTGCCGTGAGCAACCACTATCCAAACACCAAGACGAATTGTCATATGCATGTAGTGATGTGTGAATGACAAGACAAGGAAAGAGTTCGCCTTTGCGCACCCAAACCTTACGAGTTTTGGAATACGACGGCAATGATTGCAATTTTGTGCTCCTTGGTGAATGCGTCTTGTTCGGTTGATTACTTTTCTTTGATTTTCATGACAATATTGTCTTGAGGAATGTGCTACCATTATTCTTGACCTTTGATTGATTTCTTCTTGAATTCCGGTCTTTGTTCTTGATGCTAGCCATTACAAGATGCGCTTGATTTATTCGTTTGGCTCCATACTTGCAATTTGGTCTTATGTGCCCTACAAAACCACAACGATGACATACCTTGGTAAAAGTTGAACCCGAAGAAGATGAGGTAGGCTTGTCAACGTTGGCTACAATGATTTCCGTCGGAAGAGGAGCAACCGACTAGGGCACAAACTTCGTATCACTCGAACTTGGATCCTTGCCAGTTCGATCATATCCAAGGCCCAAACGGTTCGTTTGACCAAGACCAAGCAACTTGTCCAACTTGCTCCTTCCTGATGAAAATCGCTTCAAATCTTCTTTAAGTTGGAATATGGTCTTCGTCATCTCAATTTTTTCTTGTCGAGCCTCGGAATAGAGCTTCAAGAAGTGATTTGCTTTATCCATCGGTTTGATATGTTCCTTCTGGAAATGCTCATTCTTCTCTTGAAGGGAACATTTATCTTGTTCAAATTATCCCTTTCCACTTCAAGAGTGTTTGAGAAAGAAGTTGCCTTTTCAATTTGTTCTTCAAGATCCCACAACCTTCTTCTCAAACTTTTATTTTAATTTGCCAATTTCTTAGAATCCTTTAACAATTTATGGTAGGCAAAAGCAAAGTCTTCACCCTCGGAATCTCTTGGTTCATCATCCAATGTCGTTTGATCATCCTGGGAAGAAACGGACAATGAACCAGATGCAATCGATGAAAAACACACGAAGGGTGAAGTTGTGGACGCAATAAATGCTGTGGCGTTGTTATCCTTATCACTAGAAGACGACTCATTGGAAGAAGAAGAGTCATCCCACGTGACGGCTTCCATTGCCTTCTTCTTTGACGGATTCTTGTTGGGACACTCTATTCAGATATGGCAAAAACCTCGACATTTGAAGCACTAGATTTGTCCCTCGGTGTTCTACTTGTCCTTTGAAGAACCCTCTTGCTTTCTTGATTTAAAGCTTGAAAATCCTTTGCCTCTCTTGGACTTAACGAAGGATGATGGTTTACTTGAATTTTCCCTTCGAAAGCTTCGGCGAAATTTTCTTGTCAAGAATGCAAGCTGTTTCTCGAATTCCTCCATTGATAGATCATCGTTAGTGTCTGAGGAGGATGAATTCACGTCTTCTTCTTTTGTTGATTTCAATGCTAAACCTGAAGACTTAGAAGAAGAGGAAGGCTTTCCAGAAGAATAGTTAGTAGGAAAAGTCATTTCATAAGTTTGAAGTGTACCAACTAATTCTTCTACTTTGATTTTGTCCGGGTGTTTTACTGTTTCAATGGCTGCAACTTTAGGGCGAAATCTTTCGGGAAGAGTTCTTAAGATATTTCTTACAACTTTAGATTCTGAGATCTTCTCTCCCAAGTTAGCACATGTATTTACGATATCTTGCAATCGTGTATAATAATCCGTAAAAGATTCATTTTCTGCAATATGAATTGAATCAAATTTGCTTGTAATCATTTGCAGTTTTTTAATCTTCACTAAATTTGTACCCTCATGTGTAACTTGTAGAGTATCCCAGATTTCTTTTGCGGTCTCACATGCCGAGACGCGAGAGAACTCAGTTTGTGACAAAGCATTAAATAATTCCCTTGCCATTGTAAGAAGAAGCATCAATCTCTTCCTTGGTCCATTTTGACCTAGGGTTGATGGTGACAACATCATCAGACAAAATCTCAAAAGGATTTGTCCATCCAAACTCAATTGATTGCCATACTCGTTCATCGATGGAAATCAAGAACGCTCTCATGTGTACTTTCTAGTAGGTATAATTTGTTCCATCGAAGAACGGTGGTCTATTGATGTTTCCACCTTCAACCATTGTTTACAACCCTATTCCCGCTCTGATACCACTTGTGGGTTATGGGATCTAAGGATCTAAATAGGGGAAAAACCACCTAGAGGGGGGGTGAATAGGTGTAAACAATAAAACTCAAAAATCTTTGCGTAAAAATAACTCAATGCGGAAAAATAAATAAAGTGCGCAAGATTTTACGTGGAAAACTTTGTCACATGAGTAAAAACCACGGGACCGATAACACGGTAAAATCCACTAAGATTAAACACGTACAATGTGATATATCGTAACTCTACGACTCAACCTTTTCCATACGCTCCGAGTAGGTCTTCTCCGCTCGCTCCACAACGTGCCTCGACTCCACGATTTGCGTCCAACGCCGAATCCACGACGTCCAACCGAATCCACGGTCTTCACCAATATAGCACGTATCGATCACACGAATGCGCCTTGTTCCGAATCCACGAAAGCGGTAGCACCTTGAATCCACAAGGCCATGCGAATCCACGCGGGCGATTGTCCTTTCGGAAATCGTTGTTTTGTTTATTGGTGGTGATAATCAAATACTTAGATCATATAGATAAACAAGGAAACACCATCTAAGTATTCATCAATTTGATTCTACAAGAAATAGAGAGTTTGAAAACTCTAGAATCAAATTGATCAATATAGACGAAGAAACATGAAATTAATCGTGTTTTCCTTTCTTCTCTATAGTGGATTTTTCTTTTCGATTCCTTTTTTAAAATAATAGGAATTTTGAAACCTTAGGAATCTTATGAATTATCGGTCGTACCCTAAAAGATGAAAGTTGCGGTTTATTTATAGGTTAGAAACCGTTTGAAAAGAGATAAGAATCAAAAACTGACTTAACAGACTTTTTCCCGCACGGTGGTCCAGACTGGATTTGGCTGATCCGGACTGTCGTCTTTTTTCAGAGAATTTCCTGAAAAAAATAGTTCGGGGTCCGGACTGGAATGGCCTGATCCGGACTGTTCATGCGATTGAACAATCACAGAGTTCGGGTCCGGACTCAAAAGAGGATGATCCGAACTGGAGTTTCCGCATGAACTAAACCGTGTTCGGGGTCCGGACTTGATGGTTATGATCCGGATCCTGAACACTCAAAAAGTCCAGTTTTTTATTTTTATGCAATGAAAATTATTTCAAGTGTTTCTAATCTATAAGAATGTATTCGGATCATCAAAAATATTTAGTTAAACATACCTGATCCTTTTGAATCCATTCTTCTCGAGATTGATGTATGTGATCCACAATTCTTCAACTTCAATCTCAAGCCTCACAACACTTCACGAAATACGCCAATACAAAAAGCCTTAACAGGCCCAGCAGCATAGAGACCTAGAGTGTGGAGATACGAATCTTGATTTACGGTTTGGCTATGTGGTCAACAACGTGTTGGCACCTTTGTCGTGTGTCAAGTTCGTTTGCGCGCAAAATGGACGCGAGAAACGGACTCAGTGCGAAATTTGAGAGAAAACAGTATTTTTGGTTTTCAGGAGGATTCGGGCACCTGAATCAAGAATCCGGGCGCCCAAATGTTTGCTAGCCTAGCGAACCAGGGTTGGACATGCGACACTCGAGGATTAGATGGCGCACGGGACACGTGGCGCAAGCAGACCAGGCAGTGCGCACCACCTGCGCGGGGCACACGTGGCGACCCGCGAGCGGCCCCGTACACACCGACTGTAGCGGGATGCGTGGCGCACGTAGAGGCAGCGCGAGAGGGATTTGGGTGCGCTCGAGTGGCGACACGTAGAAAGTGACTTTCGGGCGCTTGAGGGCTCAATTGGACCTAGTGGATTCGATGCGCACGAAAGTTGCATTTTCATTTGGGTTTTTAGTTTTTTCCAGGGATCCGAGGGGGTTGTTTTCTCCACCTCTTGGCCCTATAATAGGCCCATTGCGACCCTAGAAGACTCCCCTATCTTCTCCACCCCTGTTGATAGAGTTTAGATTGATTTGAGAGCTTCCTCTTCATCTTTCTCCACCCTTGTTGAGCTTTGACCTTCTTGGTTGTTGCTAACTGCATCGTCGACTCTACTTCCTTGACTTCCACTGGGCTATAGAAGAGAAGTTTGGATCTAGATTTGGAGGGAAGCTTCACCTTTGATAGAGCTCGAAGTTTTATACTGATGACAGCTTTTCATTTCAGCTCTTGAGCAGATATTTTAAGCTTTTCTTGAATTTTTATGTTCATGCCGGATTTTCTAGACAGAGCTAAATTATCATAGATTTTCTTCATCGTTTTTCTTTTGGACTTAAGGATTAAAGGGTTTGGAGATGCTCTGGACTTCTTGAAGATCATGTAGGATCTTGTTTTCTGGGTATTTTAAAGGTATATTTACGGTACAAGATGTTTCTCTTTGGTTCAATGCATCCAAAAGTCCTGTCACACGGAATTTTGTGAACCTTGTGTAATATTTGACCATGGATGATTTTTTTTTTTTGCAATTAGCATTCTAATACTTTTTTTTTTATAAATAATTCTCTAAATATATATTATAAAATTGGTCTTATATATCTCTAACACATGAGCGCTGGAATATGGTGAATCATTCACCGTATTTAAACACGATAAATAATTTATCGTGTCTAAACAGTTTCATTTTGATTCCACTTCCACTTCACAAACTCTTCGTACCGCCGCTTCACCTTCTCTCCTCCTCCTCTCCCTCCTCAACAATCTCCCCAAAATTACCAAAGGACTGTCCTTGCCACACACTGCGACCCCATCCGCGTCCTCCATACGAAGGCTCACCTCCCACACGTGTCTGTCTTCTCCCCACACTGTGATGACCGGATCTCCGCAGAGCTTTTGCAGTGTGAATTGGTGGCTTCTGGAGGCCTATGATGTGTGTTGGAGTTGGTTGCGCGCAAATAGACTTTCAGATTGGACCCAGCACGAAATTTGGATTAAGAATAACCTGTCCGATGCCTTCGACAAATTTTTGAAGTGGAATTTGGCAAAACAGACATCGGATTGGACTCAACGCGCAAAAACGATGAAAATAGACTATTTACTTGTGTTTTTCGGAGCCTGGATGACAAAACACGGATTTCGGGGCAAGATGTTACCGCTCCGGCTGTGAGGACCTGGAAAATTCCCATGTTTGGATTACTGTTGGATCTGCGGCTTCTGGAGACCCATGTTGCGTGTTAGAGGTATTTGCGCGCATATTGGACCCAAGGATTGGACCCGGCATGAAAAACGGATCAAGTTTGCTTCTCCGGAATTTTCGAGAAATTTTAGAAGTGGAATTTGGCAAATCGGACATTGGATTTGGATTCAGCGCGCGAAAAACGATCGAAACGGGCTATTTACTTGTATTTTTCGGAGCTCGGATGACCCGGCACGGATTTCGAGGCGTGGGGTTACTGTTCCGGCGGCCGGAGCATCGCCGGCTGCGGCGGAGCGCGGCGGAGCGCGGCGGCTGCGGCAGCACAGGCGCGCGGTCCACCGCGGGAGGCGTGCACCGGGCGGGGGCCACGTGGCGCGGTCCGGTTGGCCGGCGCAGCAGGCGCGGTCCACGGGCTGTGGCGGGGTGCACGGTGGACCGAGGTTAGGCCACGTGTCACCTAGTGGTTGGACGGTCTTGGTGCGCGCGGTCCACGCAGTGTCGTGGGTGCACGGTGGACCGGGGGTGGACGCGTGGCATCTGGTGGTTGGTGCGGTGTTGTGCGTGCGGTTCATGGAACGTGGGGTGGTTGCCTCGGGATGCGTGCCCGACAGGCGCTCGTGGGCGCGCGTGGGCGCGCTGAACCGTGGCTCCCGCGCATCTTTGAACGCCACGTGTCGGATTCCGAGTGGGTGGCTTACGTGGTCCAGGCGCACCGAAATTAAACCGGGACATGGATGGCATTTTTCCAATTGTTTCGTTTGGTTGGTTTATTCTTGAACCCGAGCTGCTTTCACCTTGGATTTTCTTCCTCTTCCCGAGCTCCCCTGCCCATGCGCCCTTAAGAGAAGTTGAAGAGCTCCCTGTTGCGCTTCTTCCTGTGGAGGCTCGGAATTTTTGGAAAACGCGGCGACGGCGATCTCGGCATCGGAGCGCAGTGCGACGATTTTCTGTTGGAGGCCCGTTTCCGTCGCACTTCAGTCTGAGAGTTCTACAGAGCTACCCGGACAGTGTTTTTGGACGATTTCTGCGGTGACGGTTTCGTAAGAGGTAAATCTACATTTTCCGTGTTGGACACTCTTTCTGGATCCGAGCTTTTCTTAGGGTTCTGGGTACATTTTTAACCCCCTTTGCGACTGTTGGTTAAATTGGACAGCACCTTCTTGTCGGATTTTTATCTCCTCATCCGGACATCGGAATTCGACGTTTTAGGACTCTATCAACATCTACTCTTCGCGAGGATCGCCGTCATATGTTTATTGGAATTTTTGGAGGAGGTTTTTCAGGTGAAAATTTCGTGTTAATGGGACTGTTCACCACAGATTTTGGAATGTGGAATTTGTGTGGATTAAAGTGTAATTTTGGTGTATGTTTGTACCCAGGAGGTTGTGAGCACTTCTACCGTGTTGTTGGCTTGGTGGGATTTGTGATTTGACTGTTTTGGGCTTTCTCAGCTGTACGATTCCGGGCAGTTAGCACTTTTAGGTGGGTGGCTTGTTTTCAAGATCTATGGACTGTGCTCTAATTCTATTGATATAGAATCATGCAGGATAGTGATTGGACTTGGGTAGCATGCTAGAATTCGAATGTTATTATTCTTGTAATTATTTGATGATCGTGTGATCTCTTCTGCTTCCTACCGCATGTTAAATATTTGTTATGTTGGAACCTGACCTAGCACCCCCGTCATATGTTGCATGTGTAACCAGACTAGTAGAAAACCCTCACTTGGGCTAGGGTCATTTATGCTTAGACATCCACACGTTATGTTTCATTCCTGGACTTAGTGTTATCCTCGCCCGGGTAGTGGGCCGAGCGGTCGGAACTTCTTTTAGTGTGGGATGCATTTGCACTCGTGCTTGGGAGCAGAGTGGAGTCTGGTAGATGCAGTGGTTCGCTTGTCTGTACCGGGAACCGTTTGGGGTAGACGGTGGACCCGGGAGATCTGGTTTTCCCCTGTTTGGGTTGTCGCCACTGTGTTAGTGGCGGTAGTTTTCTAGTGATAGCCGGACCTAGAACCCAGAAACCTTTTCGACATACACATGATTTTAGTCTGCCAATGTTTTCTTCCAAACATCGAAGGGCCGCTGGAGTCTGTTCTTGTTTGATTGGACAAAGGCATCAGCCCTTCGGGGTTTGGGTAAAACACTTGTTTTCTAACTGTTTTTCTAAAAAGAACTAAAATCATTAAATATGGATTTCTTCCAGATCAAATTAGTTTTCAATAACAAATGTCACCTTTTTCCTGTAAATCTCTCCACTCGAAAGGATTCGAGTGGTCTGGGTTCTAGGGGTCGTTCCTCTGTCGGGACGGAAGCCACGGGGGGCCGAGCCTGGAACCTGTTCTTGTTTGATAGGGTTGTAGGTGTAGGTCTCCCGGGACTTTCGGGCCCTGTTGGTGTCTTCTGCGAGTTGTACTGTGATTATTGCTTTCCCGAACTATAAGGGATCGGGAACTTCGATAGTCGGAGCCTAGAGTCTGTTCTTGTTTGATAGGGTTCTTAGCACCGGTCTATCGGGTTTCCGAACCCTTATGGTGTCGGTCTTTCTGGAGAGTTTAGTGTTCTGTTGTGGGAGCCGTCTGGTGGACGGTGGCCCCAGCTGTGTGACTTCCAGCTTGTGGTTGAGAGTTGGTGTCGTTGGTCGATCTTGTTGATCGTGGTTTGGACTTTAGCCTGCATGAGCCATATTTGAGCTCGACAGAGATACGCGGATACTTTCCTCGGTGGGGTCGCTCCCCTCGAGAGCCACTCCGGAGTTGGGCCTGTTACTTGCTATCGCGACTTGTCGACGCCGTCCCTCTGACTGGCCAGTTTTGGCAGTCACGGACACCCTACGGTAGACCCGTCCTGTTGAGGATGTGCGGCAGTAGGTGGGCGCAGGTTTGACTGGACCCTTTGGGGCAGTCAGTTTTATTTGGTGAGTTTACTGTGTGTGTTAGTAGATGCATCATGTTTCATCTGTTCCTTTCTTGAGCATCTAGATAGAGGCATAGTAGCTGTAGAGTTACTTTTCCAGCCCTTCCATTTCAGTATATATTGTTACTTTATGCCTCTAGTAGACTTAGTGGGCAGACCGTCGGGCTTGTTGGCGGCACCCACTGAGAACTACTTGGGACGTAGTTCTCACACCCGTCGTGGTGTATTTTTCCCACAGGGACTTCTACTCCGGTTCCTGCTGCTCCTGTTGCTGCTTCTTCTGATCGAGGTAAGGGAGTCGCGAGATAGTTTCCCACGAGTCGCCGTCCAGAGAGTAGATGTACCCTTATTACTTTTGAGAGTTCCTGTTGAGAGAACTTTGTAGTGAGGTATAGAGTTGTATTTTCTTTCAGAGTTGAGTGACTTGTACTTTGGTGAGGACTTTGTACTAATTTATTTTATTTCTAGTGGTTTTAATTTCAGCTCTGATATCTGGATAGTATAGTACCTTCTTTTGCAGGTTAGTCGCTTCGTCTATACGGGCTTCTCGTATGGGCGGCGGATCTGTTGGCGAGCCCGGGTCGCAGTTTCGACACCGGGGCGTGACACCGGCAGCCGGGGCGGCGCCGGCGACGACGGGCAGCGGCGGGCACGGCAGCGCATGCGCGGGCATCTATGCGGGCGGCCTGTCCACGGGACCTGGCGTGCACCGGGACCAGCGGGCATTCGGCGGGACACGTGGCGCGCGTTGATTGGTTGGCCAACGCACGCGGGACAGCGCCGCTAGGCGCGGCGCACGGTGGACCTGCCAGGCCACGTGTCGCTCGCCCATTGCCAGGCGCAGCGACCCGGTGGCCCGGCGCGGACCGCGGCGCGTGCACCCCGCCGTGGACCGCGTCGCCACGCGGCGCGCCCGCGATTGGCGGGCGCGCATGCACCCGGGCGCACGGGGCGCAGAGCTGATGACATGGCGCGCTGAGGAGCTTTCGAGCGCACACAGTAACCGAGCTGGGCCCGGTCTTTTCGGGCGCCCGATTTCTGCGCCCGAATCCGAATGGCCCTTTTGGTGGGCTTGGGCTATAAATAGCCCCTTAGCACTCTTTTCCCTCTTTTCAGGGGCTTTTCTCCTGGAGAGCTTTCTTCAGAGAAAGTTTCTTCCCTCCTCCTTCCCTCTAATCCCTTCTCTCCGGCTTCCACCTCTATCGATGGATAGCCCAGAATTTTTTTTGAGTCCGCGGCATCGGCATTTCCTGCAACACGCGGCGCACTTCCCGAGACGCTTCTTGGAATTGTGGATTCTACCGTCGCATTTCAGTGGTGCGAGACCATGAGCTACCCCGTTGGACCTTTTGAGCTGGTTTTCACTGCAATCGCGTTCATGAGAGGTACGCCTTTCGATTTCCGGTTGATTTCCCTGACTTCATGTTGGAGTTCTTAGCATGGTTTACGAGGCATATTTTGAACCCTTGTCGGAATGCTGTGGTTTTTTTCTCTGGAGACATCGGAGGCTTATCAGATTTTTATCTCTGCACT
>JAQNDB010003725.1:0-27799 GCA_029204045.2 Tillandsia leiboldiana
GGACCATGCCCGTGGACCGGGGGCCGTGGACCACTCATCCCTACCCCTTTTCTTCTTTCTTTCTCCCTTCTCCCCCGCAAGCCTTTTCTACTCCATTTTCTTTTCTTCCTTCTTCAAACCGAGCGGCTGGACGGTGATAGGGAGTGGAGGAGGGATTTGTGGGTGGTGCGGCGGTGCGTTGTGGACCTCGTGGAGCGTGCGCGAGGTTCCCGTTGGTAGCGTTCGGCAAGCGGCGGCGCAGTCGGGTAGGTCCCGTGTGTTGGTTTACTGTATTTTTGTACGTTTTGGGGGCGATCTTTTAGACTGTAACAGAACTCTCTTGCTCCTTTCTGTGTTTGGCACCGTGCACCGTTTTTGAGTGCGGACGCCGGCAACGCTGCACCATTTGCGTGAGGATTCCGGAACGTGCAGTTTTTTGCGTGCGGATTCCGGCACCGTGCACCGTTTGTTGCGGACTCCGTTTTGCATGCGGATCTGGCACCGTGCACCGTTTTGCGTGCGGACTCTGGCACCATTTGCACCGTTTTGCGTTGCAGGACTTCCGTTTTGCGTGGGATCCTGGCACAGTTGCACCGTTTTTTTTGTGCGGACTCCGGCACCGTGCCAACGTTCTGCGTGCAGACTCCGTTTTTGCGTACGGATCCTGGAACCGTGCACCGTTTGTGTGCGGACTCCGGCAGGGACAGCGGTTGGCGTTGCGACTCCGTTTGGCGTGGGATTCTGGGGCCGCCGTGCTTTGTTTTGCGGGCGGACTCCGGCAGCGGACATCGTTTTGCGTGCGGATCGCGTGGAGGCCAACTGCAAGTGTCTACGAGCAATTGGTGGCAAACGAGGGTGGGTGGCCTTATCTCCATGTTTTATGGAATGTACATTAATTTATTGATGTAGGATATGCATGTTAGTTTATTTCCTTGGTGTAGCATGCTAGATTGTCGGAATTGCTATCCCTTTATTATCTGTTAAAGGTAGTATCTTGGAACTTGACCTAGCACCCCCGTCATATGTTGTATGTGTAACCAGACTAGTAGAAACCCTCACTTGGGCTAGGGTTATTTATGCTTAGACATCCACATGTTCCTTCATCCCTGGACATAGTGTTTTCTCGCCGGCGGGTAGTGGGCGAGAGGTCGGGATTGCTTTTAGTGTGGGATGCTTTTACACTCTTGCCTGGGAGCAGAGTGGAGTTGGTAGTTGTACTGGGTTTGCTTATCTGTGCCGGGAGCCGTTTGGGGTTAAACGGTAGTCCCGGGAGGTCTTGTTTCCTGTTGTGCCGTCGTGGGGGGAGCCGTTACGCAGACGACAGTCCCGGCCGTCGAGTATCTTCCGGTCGTCTTGTTGGGAACCGTTGGGGTTGAGGTGGTCCAGGTCGTTGAGTGTTGTCCGACCTGTTTTGTTAC
Source organism: Tillandsia leiboldiana (assembly GCA_029204045.2). NCBI lineage: Eukaryota > Viridiplantae > Streptophyta > Magnoliopsida > Poales > Bromeliaceae > Tillandsia > Tillandsia leiboldiana. The sequence continues at coordinate 1,398 of JAQNDB010003725.1, forward strand.
CCTGAGTTGTGGGTCGTCCTGGCTGTGGAGTATCTCCAGCCAGTGAGCCTTGTCCTGCGAGCCGTGGAGAGGCTAGTGTCTCGTGGTTTCGAGTTAGCCGAGCAGCCGAGTCGTCGAGAGTGCTCCGACTGTTGTGCGAGGTATTTGGGGATCTTGAGCCCTACCGTTCTGAGAGTGAGCGTGGATTTTGACTAGCCTGCATATGCCAATGTTGATACTCTATGCCGCGCCGTTCTACTCAGTGGAGTCGCGTCCTGAGATGCCGCTGTGGATACGATGGTTGGCCTGTTGAGGCAGTTTTCCGCAGTTGAGGCAACGATGGGCCTGTTGAGGCAGTTTTGCGCGAGGGATGAGTTAGTAGGACAGGACGCCCCACGTAAATCCCGTCCTCATGGGGATGTGTGGTAGTGGGCAGGAGCGTTCCTAGTCGACGGGCGCAGGCTTGACTGGACCTTTGAGGTAGTCAGTTCGTTTGGGTCGATTGAGCACCTTGGGTGCGAGTGGTCTCATTTACTTTCATCTGTTCCACTTTTTGGGAGTATCTAGATAGAGGCATGGTAGCTGTAGAGTAGCTCCAGCTTTTCTGTTCAGTTTTCATTGCATTGCTATCTTTGGCCTCTAGTAGACTTGGTGGGCAGACCGTTGGGCTTGTTGACGGCACCCACTGAGAACTACTGTGGGAAGTAGTTCTCACACCGTCGTGGTGTCTTTTCCCTAGGAACTTCTCCTCCTGTTCCTGTTGCTCCAGTTGCTGATCCTTCTGACCGAGGCGAGGGAGTCGCGAGCTAGTTCCCTACCCGTCATTGGAGTGTAGCGGTACCCCTTCAGAGGAGAGCTTCAGTAGATTAGTTTTCTTCTTTTTCCTCTGTTGAGAGACCTTGTTGTGAGGTATAGAGTTGTACTCTATTTTATAGTTTGAGAGACTGTTGTAGTGAGGATATTCTTGTATTGAGAGTCTGTACACTGATGTATTCATTGGAGATACCTCCCTTTTGAGTTTTTGAATCAGAGGACTTTGTATATGATAGTATTTGTGGAGATGGATATTGTATTATTTCAGTTGTACAGTGTTTGGACTTCAGTTTTAGTAGTCTACTTTCAGCTCTCTGATATCTGTATACTGTAGTTGATTCTTCCTTCAGGTTAGACGCTTCGTCTGTACGGCAGTTTCCGTACAGATGGCGGATCTGTAGCGAGCCCGGGTGGCAGTTTCCACCCCGGGGCGTGACAGATTAGAGTGGTATCAGATCCTAGGTTGTAGGTCGTGGTGGACTGAGAAACCCTAGGCTTGTGGTTGGATATTAGGATGACTACGTGAGAGTCGTGACTTTTAGCGAGAGTCCTGATTGAGTTTTTACCTCTCCAAGAGACGGGATGAGAGTTGGGCATGTTTATTCTCCTAAATCGATTATGTTGGTTGCAGACAACATAAATGCTATGGAATGGATGACATGTCTTAGACTTTCGCTGGATTGGGTCGTATGGTTGTTGTGTCCTGACGTTTGTAGTTGTGCAGTGGGTTGCGATACCCCTGAGACGTCGTGTTGTGAAAAAGGGACACACCCTCCCTGGCTGAGTCACCAGGAGGGCGTTTTCCTGGCTGAGTTACCAGGAGGGCATTTTCCCTGGCTGAATTACCAGGAGGGCATTTTCCCTGGCTGAGTCACCAGGAGGGCGTTTTTCCTGGCTGAGTTACCAGGAGAGCGTTTTCCCTGGCTGAGTTACCAGGAGGGCATTTTCCCTGGCTGAGTTACCAGGAGAGCGTTTTTCCTGGCTGAGTTACCAGGAGAGCGTTTTCCCTGGCTGAGTTACCAGGAGGGCATTTTCCCTGGCTGAGTTACCAGGAGGGCGTTTTCCCTGGCTGAGTTTACCAGGAGGGCATTTTCCCTGGCTGAGTTACCAGGAGGGCATTTTCCCTGGCTGAGTCACCAGGAGGGCGTTTTTCCTGCTGAGTTTACCAGGAGAGCGTTTCCCTGGCTGAGTTACCAGGAGGGCATTTCCCTGGCTGAGTTACCAGGAGAGCGTTTTCCCTGGCTGAGTTACCCAGGAGAGCGTTTCCCTGGCTGAGTTACCAGGAGGGCATTTTCCCTGTCTAAGTTACCAGGAGGGCGTTTTCCCTGGCTGAGTTACCAGGAGGGCATTTTCCCTGGCTGAGTTACCAGGAGGGCGTTTTTCCCTGGCTGAGTTACCAGGATGGGCATTTCCCTGGCTGATTACCAGGAGAGCGTTTTCCCTGGCTGAGTTACCAGAAGAGCGTTTTCCCTGGCTGAGTTACCAGGAGGGCATTTTCCCTGGCTGAGTTACCAGGAGGGCGTTTTCCCTGGCTGAGTTACCAGGAGGGCATTTTCCCTGGCGGAGTTACCAGGAGGGCGTTTTCCTTGGCTGAGTTACCAGGAGGGGCATTTTCCCTGGCTGAGTTACCAGGAGGGCATTTTCCTGGCTGAGTCACCAGGAGGGCGTTTTTCCTGGCTGAGTTACCAGGAGAGCGTTTTCCCTGGCTGAGTTACCAGGGAGGGCATTTTCCCCTGGCTGAGTTACCAGGAGGGCGTTTTCACTGGCCGAGTTACCAGATGGATATTATCACTGGCCGAGTTACCAGATGGATAATTATCACTGGCCGAGTTACCAGATGGATAATTAGCACTGGCCGAGTTACCAGATGGATAATTATCACTGGCCGAGTTACCAGATGGATAATTATCACTGGCCAAATTACCAGATGGATATTATCACTGGCCGAGTTACCAGATGGATAATTATCAGTGGCCGAGTTACCAGATGGATAATTATCACTGGCCGAGTTACCAGATGGAGAATTATCACTGGCCGAGTTACCAGATGGATAATTATCACTGGCCGAGTTACAGATGGATAATTATCACTGGCCGAGTTACCAGATGGATAATTATCACTGGCCGAGTTACCAGATGGATAATTATCACTGGCCGAGTTACCAGGAGGATACTTTCCACTGGCCGAGCAACCAGATGGATGCGTTGCCCCTGGCCGAGTTACCAGGTGGGCGCATGCCCTGGCCGAGTTACCAGGAGGACATTTTTCCCTGGCCGAATTACCAGGAGGATACTTTCCATTGGCCGAGCTACGAGGGGCGATGCCGCCCAGTGAGAGGCGATGCCGCCCAGTAAGGGGTGATGCCGCCCAGTGAGTGGCGATGCCGCCCAATGAGTGGCGATGCCGCCTAGTGAGTGGCGAAGGTTTGGCCTGTTGAGGCGATTTTCACCTCCGGCCGAGTTACCAGGTGGTTATTTTAGTGAGATTGAATGACCCGACAGGACGCTGAGATTTGATGGCGTCGAGTTCGTCCTGATGGACTACCGGGAGCGTCTCCAGCCGTGAGTTGCTTGTTGACATAGTTTCCCGCTTTGAACGAGAGGACCGAATCCCTGAACGGTAAAGGAGCGAAAACTTCGATAGACTGAGCCTAGGGTCTGTTCTTGTTTGGTTGGGGTTCTAGGCACCGGTCTATCAGAATTTTTGGATCTTTGCCGCGTGAGTCGGTTCTTCTCGCCTATGAGTGGGGTGTTGCTGTGAGTTGAGTCGTTGAGGGTTCTCCGACATAGCTGTGAGAGTGCTAGGGCATTTGCATTGATGTATGGGCTAGAGATAGGACCTTTAGCTTGTGCTCGTGAGGTTCAGATACCTGATCACGTGTTGCACATAGATGGGAGTTATTGGTCCTGCCCAGTGCAGTTGGGGGCCCTGGTTTTTGCCTGTTGATCTTTTGGCCCTTCCTCAGCTCCGGGTTTGTCGAGGTAGTTTGGGTATAGGACTGTGAAGATCTGAGGCCTTGATGCTTGAGTATACCACACCGTTGATACACGGTGGGTGATGCCACGCCGTTGGCGCACGGCAGTGATGCCACGCCGTTGGTACACGGCAGTGATGCCACGCCGTTGATACACGGCAGTGATGCCACACCGTTGATACACGGTGGTGATGCCACACCGTTGATACACGGTGGTGGATGGCCACGCCGTTGGTACACGCAGTGATGCCACGCCGTTGATACACGGCAGTGATTGCCACACCGTTGATACACGGTGGTGATGCCACACCGTTGATACACGGTGGTGATGCCACGCCGGTTGGCGCACGCAGTGAGGCCACGCCGTTGTTACACGGCAGTAATGCCATGCCGGTGGGTGCACTGCAGTGATGCCACCGTTGTAGGTACACAACGTGAGAGTCTTTTGGATGTTTCGGACTTTTGACCGCCAGTTGGGCATCAGCTTATGATCGCCTTGTTAGCCAGTTTTCAGTCCCGTTCACCGTACGGTTTGGTCCCGTTAGGGTTTCTTTATGAGTTGAGGGATCGACTTCGACCCGTGGGTCCGTTGGGGTTATAGCATGTTGAGCGACCAACTGTGGCACGAGATTGTATCTCTTGAGGATCCCTTTGAGGGTAGCCTGCAGTTGAGTAGTCCACTCGGGTGGTTTTGGATCGGGAAGTGACCGAGTGAAGACCCCAACTTATTGGATTTCCCTTCCTTATTGGACGAGTCTGCGGTATGCTTCGGGTCGTCTTGTTGAGGGTGGCACCATGTTGTGGTTTGGTGCGTATTACACTTGTGGTTATCTCAGTTTTCCCCAGCCTTTTTAGTGGAGCCCTTGGTTTTTCACGTCTCAGCTCAGTAGTGATGTGATTTTCCTCGCCCGTGATTTACATGCCCCTTTGAGATCTGTGATTATTGGAGTACGAGGGACGCCCGTTGCAATTTCTGGCTCGAGAGATGAGAGAATTGCACATCGGGTCATGCCGTACTTGTTGTGTTGTTGCGGAGTAATCACGAGGAGCGAGTGGGGGAGCTGGAGGCGTATTGTTAGATACCTAGCCGTGGTATTCTTGACTCCTGATGGGCTTGATCTAGTTTCGAGGACGAAACTTTCTTTTAGTGGGGGAGGATGTGAGGTCCTGGAATCCCCCGCGTAGGGTTGCTGGTTGTTGGGCAGCTTTCGGTCGCCGTTGGGGGTGTTGGTGCGCGTGCTGGGGGCCCAGAAATGATTTGTGATGCAATTTGGGATTTGCTTGCATCACTGGAGGCCTGCGTGGGTTTGCGCGCAATTTGGACACAAGTGGTGGACTTCGGGCTTAAATTAGACCCCGTGGGAAGTTGGAGGACCCGTCGGAGTGTTTAGAAGTGTTTTCGCGCGATTCAATGTCACAATTAGACTCCGGTGAAGTCCGGATAAAAGTTTACCTCTCCGGTCCCCTTCGGAATTTTTAGAGTTGGAATGGGCAAATCGGACTTTAAAAATGGATCCGGCGCGAAAATCGGATCGATTGGGCATTCGGCAAATTTTAGGGTGAGAATTTGGAGAATTGGACATCGTTTTTGGATTCAGCGCGCGAAAGCGGCTAAGAATGGACTATTTATTTGTTGGATTTGGAGCCTGGATGAAGTGCGTCGTTTTTCGAGGCAAGACGGGCACGTTTATCGAGGTGTGGCGTGTGGCACGGATCCCGAGGCGAACGCGGCGCGCGGGTCAAGGCGCGCGGTTCGAGGCGGCGTGCGGACGGGACGGGGCGCTGACGCCTTCTGCACGGGACGCGCGGGGGGGCCGCCACGTGGCGGGCCCCCGTTGGCCCCGCTCGGGCGCGGGGGCACGCGCGCCCGTGTAACGGGCGCGTGTCCCCGCGCCTGGCGCGGCGCGGGTGTAACGCGCCCGTGTGGCGGGCGCGTTACCGCGCGCCACGTGGCGCGCTGGGCGCGTGGTGGACCCGCGCACGCGCCCAGCCCCGTGAACCGGCCGGTTGGAGCCTCCTATTGGTTGCGCCGTGGACCATGCCCGTGGACCGGGCCGTGGACCACTCCTCCTCCCCCTTTTCTTCTTCTTCTCCCTTCTCCCCCGCAGCCTTTTCTCCTCCATTTCTTTTCTTCCTTCTTCAACCGAGCGGGAGAGGGAGTGAGAGGGGATTTGTGGGTGGTGCGGCGGTGCGTTGTGGACCTCGTGGAGCGTGCGCGAGGTTCCGTTGGGAGCGTTTCGGCAGCGGCAGCGCAGTCGGGTAGGTCCCGTGTGTTGGTTTTACTGTATTTTTGTACAGTTTTTGGGGCGATCTTTTAGAACTGTAACTGACTCTCTTGCTCCTTTCTGTGTTTGGCACCGTGCACCGTTTTGCGTGCGGACCTCCGGCATTGTGCACCGTTTTGCGTGCGGACTCCGTTTTGCGGTGCGGATCCTGGCACCGTGCACCGTTTTGCGTGCGGACTCCGGCACCGGTGCAACGTTTTGCGTGTGGACTCCGTTTTGGCGTGCGAATCCTGGCACCGTGCAACGTTTTGCGTGCGGACTCCGGCAACCGTTGCACCGTTTGCGTGCGGACTCCGTTTTGCGTGCGGATCCTGGCACCGTGCACCGTTTTGCGTGCGGACTCCGCACCGTGCACCGTTCTGCGTGCAGACTCCGTTTTGCGTACGGATCCTGGCACCGTGCACCGTTTTGCGTGCGGACTCCGGCATCGGACATCGTTTTGCGTGCAGACTCCGTTTGTCGTGCGGATTTCGGCACCGTGCTCCGTTTTGCGTGCGGACTCCGGCAGCGGACATCGTTTTGCGTGCGGATCGCGTGGAGGCCAATTGCAAGTGTCTACGAGCAATTGGTGGAAAATCGAGGTGGGTGGCCTTATCTCCATGTTTTATGGAATGTACATTAATTCTATGATGTAGGACTATGCATGATGGTTATTTCCTTGTGTAGCATGCTAGATTGTCGGAATGGGCTATCCCTTTATTATCTGTAAAGTAGTTATCTTGGAACTTGACCTAGCACCCCCGTCATATATTGTATGTGTAACCAGACTAGTAGAAAAACCCTCACTTGGGCTAGGGTTATTTATGCTTAGACATCCACACGTTCCTTCATCCCTGGACATAGTGTTTTCTCGCCCGGGTAGTGGGCCGAGAGGTCGGGACTTGCTTTAGTGTGGGATGCTTTTACACTCTTGCCTGGGAGCAGAGTGGAGTCTGGTATTTGTTGTTACGGAATTTGAGTTGGCGTAGTTTCGTGAAAGTCTCAAGTCTTGAAGATTGAAGGTGAAGAAAGTTGGATCATTTAACTCAATCTCAAGAAAGAAGAATTCAAAAGGATCAGGTATGTTTAACTAAAGATTTTGTGTGATCCGAATACTTCTTGTAGTGTAGAAACACTTGGAAGAATCTTTCATTGCATAAAAATCAAAAACTGGACTTGGGACATGTTCAGGATCCGGATCAGGTTGTTCGATCCGGATCCCGAAGGTGGTTCGTTCATACACCAGTTCAATCCGGATCGTAGCCTCTCTTGATCCGGATCCCGAACACTGAGTTTACCATCTTCCTTGAACGATCCGGATCAGGCTTCGCAATCCGGATCCCGAACGTTGATGTTTGGTGAACTGTATGAACGATCCGGATCAAGCACTTCGATCCGGATCCCGAACCTTCGTTTTTCTGGAATTGCCTGACTCGTTACGACGATCCGGATCACAGTTAATCCGATCCGGATCGCCGTCCGTAAAATTCCAGAAATGTTAGGTTTTTGATTCTTATCTCCTTCCTAGGGTTTCTAACCTATAAATAGACCCTATGACTCTTTTCTAGGGTTAATCCAAAAAGAGCCGAAATCTATATCATTTTCATATATACGGCTCTAGATCCACATATAGAGAAGAAAGGAAATCATTAGAGAATACTCTATGTTTCTTCATCTATATTGATTAGTTTGATTCTAGGTTTTCATACTCACATCTTGAGTTGAATCAAACTAATGAATACTTAGATGGTATTTCCGATCTATCTTTGATCTAAGTATTCGGCGGATCATCACCACCCAAAAACAACGATTTACCCCAAAATCGGCGCGTGGATTCGCGTGTCCTTGTGGATTCAAGGTTCAACCGCTCTCGTGGATTCGGAGCGAGGCACGTTCGTGGATTCGAAGGGTGCTATTGGGTGAAGACCGTGGATTCGGTCGGACGTCGTGGATTCGACGTTGGACGCCGTGGATTCGGCGTTGGGCGCAGATCGTGGATTCGAGAAGCGTCGCGGAGCGAGCGGAGAAGATCCTCTAGGAGCGTATGGAAAAGGTTGAGTCGTAAGTGTGTACGGTAAATCACCTTGTACGTGTTTTAATTCTAGTGGATTTCTGCCGTGTTATCGGTCCCGTGGTTTTTTACTCCGGTGATGGAGTTTTCCACGTAAAAATCTTGCGTATTATTTTTATTTCCGCATTGGGTTTTTATCGCAACGATTTTTGAGTGTTTATACGTTTACACCTATTCACCCCCCTCTAGGTGTTTTTTCCCCTATTTAGATCCGTATTACATATAACCCAACAAGTGGTATCAGAGCGGGAATAGGGTTGTAAACAATGGTTGAAGGTGGAAACATCAACCGACCCCCGTTCTTCGATGGAACAAATTATGCGTACTGGAAAGTACGGATGAAAGCCTTTTTAATTTCCATCGACGAACGGGTGTGGCAATCAATTGAATTAGGATGGTCTAATCCAACTGAATTTATTGGTGATGTTCGCACCTTAAAACCTAGGTCGAAATGGACCAAGGAAGAGTTAGATTCATCTTCTTACAATGGCAAGGGAATTAATGCTATTTTTAATGCCTTATCTCAAACTGAATTCTCTCGCGTCTCGGCATGTGAGACTGCGAAAGAAATCTGGGATGTTCTTCAGGTTACACATGAGGGAACTAACCTCGTGAAGATTCAGAAACTGCAAATGCTTACGAGCAAGTTTGACTCTATCTTAATGGCAGAAAATGAATCTTTCACGGACTACTATACACGATTGCAAGACATCGTAAACTCATGTGCTAATCTGGGAGAAGATTCCAGAATTTAAGATTGTAAGAAAAATCTTAAGAACTCTTCCTGAACGATTTCGCCCAAAGGTTACTGCCATTGAAACTATTAAACACCCGGACGAAATACGTGTAGAAGAATTAGTTGGTTCATTACAAACTTATGAAATGACATTTACTACTAACAATTCTTCTGGAAAGGCATCCACTTCTAAGTCTTCAGGTTATGCGTTGAAAACAACTAAGGAAGAAGACGCGGATACATCCTCCTCAGACGATGACGAGAACCTTTCTATGGAGGAATTTGAGAAGCAGCTCGCTCTCTTGACAAGGAAGTTTCGCCGCAACTTTCGAAGGGGTAATTCAAGCAAATCTCCATCCTTCGGAAAGTCGAACAAAGGCAAGGGTACTTCAAGTTACAAGTCAAGAAAGCAAGAGAACTTCTCAAAGGATAAGAAAAGTTCAGAAGGACAACTACAATGCTTCAAATGTCGAGGCTACGGCCACATTGCAACGGAGTGTCCTAACAAGTATCCGGCAAAGAAGAAGGCGATGCAAGTCGTCACTTGGGATGACAACTCAACGTCAAATGAGTCGTCTTCGAGTGATGAAGAAAAGAGCTCCACCGCATTCCACGCGTCCGTATCTTCACCCTTCATGTGCTTTATGGCAAGTACATCTGAGTCGTTGTCCAACTCCACTGTTGAAAAGAACGCAACGGACAACGAATCGGATGATTCGGAAGGTGAAGATTTTGCTCTAGCCTACCACAGACTTTTGAGGGACTCAAAGAAAGTGGCTAAGCAAAACAAGAGTTTGAGAGGGAGAGTGCATGATCTCGAAGAAGAAGCAAAAAGAGCGACTTCTCTCTCAAACGCTCTTGAAGTGGAAAGGGAAAACCTGATAAAAGCAAATGCTTCCCTTCAAGAGTCCAATGAGCAACTTGAGAAGGAACATACAAATCTGGTGGATAACGCGAATCACTTCTCAAAGCTCTACAACGAGGCTCGACAGGATAACCTGGAAATGACAAAGACCATTTTCCAACTCAAGAATGACTTACAGCGATTCTCTTCAGGAAGGAGTAAGTTGGATAGACTTCTTGGTCTTGGTCAATCAAATAGGTTCGGCCTCGGATACACTCAAACTGGAAACAGTCCAAGTTCGAGTGAGACAGTTTTTGTGCCTCAGTCGGTATCTCCTCCTCCGACACCGGAATTCAAGACAAACAACGACAACAAACCTACTTCATCCTCTTTGGGATCGTCAAGATCTAAGGTATGTTTTCGTTGTGGTGTTTCAGGGCACATAAGAAGATATTGCAAGACGGGAGTCGAACGCTCATCTCAAGGACCTCTTGCAACAACTACCAAAAAGGCTCCTCCCCGAAAATCAAAGCAAAACTTTTCAAATGAAAAGAGACTTGGTAGTTCATCGCGCAAGACGATTTCATCAAGGAACAACAATCGCTATAACAAGACGCCTTCACCTAGGCATATAACTTCACGACCATTACCGACGCACTCCAAAAGGGTTTGGGTGCGCAAAGGTGAAATTTTCCTTGTCTTGTTTCCAATGTTTCCTTGCATGCATATGATAGTTCGTCTTGGTATCTGGATAGCGGGTGTTCCCGTCACATGACCGGTGACAAAAATAGTTTTCAAAATCTTGAGAAAATCTCCGGAGGACACGTTGTTTTCGGAGACGGTCGATCTTCCAAAATTGTTGGAAAAGGGACGGTAGCTATTCCAGATGGCCCGATTTTGAAAAACGTCTTATTTGTTGATGGCCTTAAGACTAACCTCATAAGCATAAGTCAACTTTGCGACAATGGTTTTTCAGTTAACTTTTCATCTGTTGAATGCGTTGTAACTGATAAGGACCATGTCTTCTTTTTAAAAGGGGTTAGATCTGAAAACAATTGTTATGTTGTTCCTAATAAATTTTCTGAAAATTGTAACTTAGCCGCTTTGAATAATGAAACTCTTTGGCATGAAAGGCTAGGTCACTTAAATTTTAAGGAACTTACTAGAATTTCAAACAAGGACGTGGTCAAGGGGGTTCCAAAGCTTTTATTTAAACAAAACGTTGTGTGTGGTGGTTGCCAAAAGGGAAAACAGTCTAGGACTGCACACAAGAACTTGAACCACGTTGGTACAAAACGGCCCTTGGAACTTTTGCACATGGACTTAATGGGGCCGACCCGTCAACCATCTTTGGGAGGTAAATGGTACATTTTTTATTGGTTGATGATTTCTCTCGGTTTTCTTGGGTAGCATTTTTAAAAGAGAAAGCTGATACGTTTGACTCTTTTCATGAGATTTGCCATCGTATTATGATTGAAAAGAATGAAAAGATCATTCGTGTTAGAAGTGATAGAGGTGGAGAATTCATAAATTCAAAATTCATTGATTTTTGCACTTCAAATGGCATTAAACATGAATTCTCGGCACCCTATACACCTCAGCAGAATGGTGTTGTTGAGCGCAAAACAGGGTTGTTCAAGAGATGGCGCGTGTGATGCTTCATAGCCGGAATTTACCGCTACATTTTTGGGCTGAAGCTGTGAACACCGCTGTCTATGTCATTAATAGAGTTTACTTGCGCCCAGGAACTTTAAATACACCATATGAGCTGTGGTTTAGTAGAAAACCCAATATCAAATATTTTCGTATCTTCGGGAGTCGATGTTACATTTTACGTGACCGTGAAAATCTTGGAAAGTTCGACTCTCGAAGTGATGAAGGGATCTTTTTGGGTTATTCTACGAATAGCAGAGCATATCGAGTATTTAACATTGAATCTAAGACGATCGTAGAATCTATAAATGTTAAAGTAGATGAAGCTTTTCACTTTGAATCTGGAAAATCTACCCTCGATATCTCTCTAGATGATGATTCTCCTGCTAGTGCATCTTCTCATAATAATACTTCCAATATTAATGATGCATCTAATGGTTCTTCTAGTTTATCTGATGTGCAGGAATCATCTCATGTATCTCCGAGTACTCCGTTTCAACAAACGTTACGAATCTCCAAGGATCATCCGGAATCGAATATTATTGGAGATCCACAAGAAGGAGTTAGAACTCGGAGGCAGTTGGTTTGTGGATTCGCTTGCTACGTATCTTTAATCGAACCAAAGAACATAGATGAAGCTCTTCAGGATGACTACTGGATTAAAGCAATGCAGGAAGAGCTCCATCAATTTGAGCGAAACAAAGTCTGGGAATTAACGAAGCCTCCAAAGCAACACAATGTGATAGGTACCAAATGGATCTTCAAGAACAAGAAAAATGAGGATGGTACTATCATCAGGAACAAGGCACGATTAGTTGCTCAAGGCTACTCTCAAGTAGAAGGTATAGACTTTGATGAAACTTCGCCCCTGTAGCTAGACTCGAGTCCATTCGTATACTATTTGCTATTGCTTGTCATTTTAAAATCAAATTATTTCAAATGGACGTTAAGAGCGCATTTCTAAATGGGTTTTTAAATGAGGAAGTTTATGTGGCTCAACCGAAAGGTTTTGTAGATCATAAACAACCTAACCATGTTTTTCGTTTGAAAAAGGCTCTTTACGGTCTGAAACAAGCACCGCGAGCATGGTACGAAAGGTTAACAAAGCACCTTTTGGAGAAGGGCTATACTCGAGGGGGAGCTGATAGGACTCTCTTTGTGAAGCATTATCAAAGCAATTTCATTGTAGCACAAATCTATGTCGATGACATTGTATTTGGCGCAACAAGAGATAATGATGCTTCTAAATTCGCGGAGACCATGGAAAGCGAATTTGAGATGTCCATGATGGGCGAATTGACTTATTTCCTTGGATTGCAAATTAAACAAAATGATGAAGGTATTCACTTGAGTCAATCCAAGTATGCAATGGAGTTGGTCAAAAAGTTTGATCTAGAAAATTGTAAAGATTTTCCGACTCCAATGGGAACTAGCCACAAGGGACTTGGAAGTGAATCACATAGTGAGAATGTAGACGAGAAACTGTATCGAAGTATGATTGGAAGTCTACTTTACCTCACGGCTAGTCGCCCGGATATATCTTTTGGTGTTGGGATTTGCGCGAGATATCAATCAGCACCAAAGGAGGTTCACCTGAAAGCGGTGAAAAGGATCATCCGGTATATCAAAGGATCAATTAATTTCGGAATTTGGTATCCTATGGGAACAAGTTTGGATATTGTTGGATACTCAGATGCCGATTGGGCAGGATCAGTGGATGATCGGAAAAGCACGAGTGGTGCATGCTTCTATCTTGGCCATTGCCTTGTTGCATGGCACAGTAAAAAGCAGAATTGCATAGCACTCTCGACTGCCGAAGCGGAATACATTTCAGCTGGAAGTTGCTCAACTCAACTCATTTGGATGAAAAGCGTATTGAGCGACTTCCGCATTTCAGCATCTTCGGTAACAATTCTTTGTGACAACACAAGTGCAATTAACATTTCTAAAAACCCTGTGTTGCACTCTAGAACAAAACATATTGAACTTAGATATCATTTTCTTAGAGAGCTAGTTGAATCAAATACTCTTCAACTTTCATATATTTCAACTGAGGATCAATTAGCTGACATTCTAACAAAACCTTTGGATCAAAAACGTTTTATTCATTTACGAAAAGCAATTGGGATGCTTTCCTTGAAATAATCTTCTTTTTGAAATCTTTGCTTAGGATAGGTTTTGTATTTGTTTTTGTTTTGTTCATTATCTATGTTTGTACATAGGACATTAATTGAGCATAGATCATAATTGACTTTAATTGCATCTTTTCGCACATTTAGAAATTTATTATGCTTTTGCCATCATAATATTTCACTGTTGCAATGATCATTTATGTTAATTAAATCATCTTCTAAAGTGATCAAAGTCAATTTCTCTCTCTCTATGATCTCTTGGTATAGTCATTATCTTATTTGACTGCTTAGTCGAGTATGAAATCGAGATCAATTTTTGGTTGAATACTTTATATCTTAAATAATTGATAGCCAATTGAGGGGGAGTCAAAGAAAAGGTAAAATGCTCAAAAGATGTGGAAAGAGTTACATCCCAATGAGGAGTGTGAAAACTACCACCACATGGAGGAAAGAGCTACCACCTCGGTCGTCCGAGTATTGTGTGCAGCTACCACATGTATACCAAGCATGGTTGTTCAAATTTTTGATTAAGTAAAATGCATGTTGAAATACTTGACTCTGTCAAATTTCAAGGTTGGTATAAGGTGGGTTTTTAAAGAAAGATGCTCAAAGAGCCACTCTCTTCAACAGATTGTCTAGATACATTATCTATTATATTTGGGATTTCAAACATCTATTGATCTTTGTATTTCATTTTCTTTACTGAATTGATGATTTGATAAAGGCATTACTCATAAGATCAAGTTAGATGTAATTGAAGGTGTTCAACTTTAAGGGATTTAATTTTTGTAAATTTTCGTTTCATTTTTGGATATTATTGATAGATTTGGCATAATCTAATTCTTGTTGTATGAAACGATGATTTTTGTTTAAAGTTGATACACATTTGTGCTTACAATCTTTTTCTGGTTTTTCTTGAATTTCTCTGAAATTTTCTAAAGAAAAAGTTGGGGCCGATCCGGATCGGGCTAGATGATCCGGATCCCGAACGCAGTTTCTCACTGCGGGTAGCCGATCCGGATCGCAGTTATGAACTGATCCGGATCGCGGCTAGGTTTTATAAAGAACGAAAGGGGTTTTTGATTTCTTTTACTCCAATCTTTTGTTCCAAAGTTTCCAGAGCCTCTCTCTCTAGATTTCATCCTTCCTGGAAGCTTTCAAACTCAAGTTCTTCAACTCCAAGTAAGTTTTATTGATCAAAATCTCGGTTTTTCACCGTTTTTCTCTTTTTCTCCTCAAACGTGATGAATTTCTTGGATCAACTTTGTTTGTGGATGGTTTTTGATCAAATTTCTTTTGAAATAAGAACTCTGGGTAGATTAGTTTTGATTATATGCTAGGTATTCTCCTGATTAACGGATTTTTAGGCTTCGATTTCTAAAATTTCGGTTTTAGGGCATATAATAAGGATTTTCGAAAATCATGCAATTGATCTATTTTTAAAAGTCCTTTTGCAAAACTAATTTGATTCTTAGTCTCTCTACATGATTATGATTGTTTGGGTACAATTTTTCAAATCTTTGAAAATTAACAATTTTTCATGTGTTCTTGAGTTGGTTTTCACAGGACAATTTCTCTAAACTTAAAGCACTAGAATCAATGGCACTCTCTTGGTTAATCCTGTTACTGGTCACAATGGTGCACAAGAGTACATCTGTAAAAGAGAAACCGGATGTTTCAACAGGAGATAAGACAACCGAAGGCAGGGAGGACAGTTCAGAGTACGATACGGAAGAATGGGATGAATTCTTCAAAGATGTTCAACAGAAGATTGATGAGGAAAACGGGAAATCTGTCAAAGGCAAAAGGCTTATGAAATCTGCATCAACAACTAAGCAATATACAAGACGAAAGAATGTCCTAAGAAGTGAAAGTTATCATAGTGGGCTTCTTACTAGAGCTCGCTCCCTCTCTGGGGTTCTACAAACTGAATCTCCATGGGTTAAAGGATTGGATGCACCATCTGCTTCTAGACAGCATCCATCACACTCGAAAAGACAGGGTACAGACGCTGCTGTATTGGAGTCGCTTCGCCAGGAACAACAAAGACTCTCTGCTGCACAAGAGAGGATATCGAAAGAACTTCAGCAAATTTCCTCTGAACACAAGAAGATCAAGAAGAAGTGTTCAACTATTTCGACAATGCTTAAAGGGATTTTGAGCAAGCTGAGTTGTACCAGCTCAGACTCCTCCGACTGAACTGCACCTTCCTTTTCTTTTTGTGCAGGATTTTAATTTTAGGATTTAGTTTTATACTTACTTTAGCGTAGTTCTCAGGTTTTACGTTTTATTGGAACTTTTCACTCTCCTAACATTTCGTAGTCTTAACTACATTTTGGCTTTGTTTTGTGACAAAAAGGGGGAGAGAGTTTAGAACAATGATTTGAACAATGAACAATGATTGTGAAAATCTTGCTGATGAAGATTTTGTATACATCAAGGTAAGTATCTCTTCAACTTCAACTTTGGTTTTCATCTTGTGATTGTTTGCATGTCTCGACTAACTATTCGACTAACTATTTGGGCATGTAATATAACTAACAAGTTGATTTGGACTAACATTGTGTGACATTTGGTTTTTAGTTGCATAGAAGATATGTTGGTTTTTGACTATGATTCTCTTACATATCTGAATTCTCAAATGTCATGATGATTAGATAAACTCTATCTCTGTACTAGGTTTTGTATGCTAAATATTCTTGAGGTATCTAACGATCTCTTTTGTCAAGAATGATTTCTTTGTGCAGAGAGTACAGATGTCTAAGTCTAGAGTCTGTTTTAGGAGTTTATCTCATGTTTTTAAATTTTTGGATCTCCATTGTAAATTTTTGTTGTATGGTGATAGCAACAAAAATATCTTTTTGAATTTTCTTTAGTGGATCTGTGTTTTGTCACGAAACCGCCAAAGGGGGAGATTGTTACGGAATTTGAGTTGGCGTAGTTTCGTGAAAGTCTCAAGTCTTGAAGATTGAAGGTGAAGAAAGTTGGATCATTTAACTCAATCTCAAGAAAGAAGAATTCAAAAGGATCAGGTATGTTTAACTAAAGATTTTGTGTGATCCGAATACTTCTTGTAGTGTAGAAACACTTGGAAGAATCTTTCATTGCATAAAAATCAAAAACTGGACTTGGGACATGTTCAGGATCCGGATCAGGTTGTTCGATCCGGATCCCGAAGGTGGTTCGTTCATACACCAGTTCAATCCGGATCGTAGCCTCTCTTGATCCGGATCCCGAACACTGAGTTTACCATCTTCCTTGAACGATCCGGATCAGGCTTCGCAATCCGGATCCCGAACGTTGATGTTTGGTGAACTGTATGAACGATCCGGATCAAGCACTTCGATCCGGATCCCGAACCTTCGTTTTTCTGGAATTGCCTGACTCGTTACGACGATCCGGATCACAGTTAATCCGATCCGGATCGCCGTCCGTAAAATCTCCAGAAATGTTAGGTTTTTGATTCTTATCTCCTTCCTAGGGTTTCTAACCTATAAATAGACCCTATGACTCTTTTCTAGGGTTAATCCAAAAAGAGCCGAAAATAACTATAGCCGTCATTTTCATATATACGGCTCTAGATCCACATATAGAGAAGAAAGGAAATCATTAGAGAATACTCTATGTTTCTTCATCTATATTGATTAGTTTGATTCTAGGTTTTCATACTCACATCTTGAGTTGAATCAAACTAATGAATACTTAGATGGTATTTCCGATCTATCTTTGATCTAAGTATTCGGCGGATCATCACCACCCAAAACAACGATTTACCCCAAAAATCGGCGCGTGGATTCGCGTGTCCTTGTGGATTCAAGGTTCAACCGCTCTCGTGGATTCGGAGCGAGGCACGTTCGTGGATTCGAAGGGTGCTATTGGGTGAAGACCGTGGATTCGGTCGGACGTCGTGGATTCGACGTTGGACGCCGTGGATTCGGCGTTGGGCGCAGATCGTGGATTCGAGAAGCGTCGCGGAGCGAGCGGAGAAGATCCTCTAGGAGCGTATGGAAAAGGTTGAGTCGTAAGTGTGTACGGTAAATCACCTTGTACGTGTTTTAATTCTAGTGGATTTCTGCCGTGTTATCGGTCCCGTGGTTTTTTACTCCGGTGATGGAGTTTTCCACGTAAAAATCTTGCGTATTATTTTTATTTCCGCATTGGGTTTTTATCGCAACGATTTTTTGAGTGTTTATACGTTTACACCTATTCACCCCCCTCTAGGTGTTTTTTCCCCTATTTAGATCCGTATTACATATAACCCAACAGTTGTACTGGGTTGCTTATCTGTGCCGGGAGCCGTTTGGGTAAACGGTAGTCCCGGAGGTCTTGTTTCCCTGTTGTGCCGTCGTGGAGGGAGCCGTTACGCAGACGGCAGTCCCGGGCCGTCGAGTATCTTCCGGTCCGTCTTGTTGGGAACCGTTGGGGTTGACGGTGGTCCCAGGTCGTTGAGTGTTGTCCGACCTGTTTTGTTACCCTGAGTTGTGGGTCGTCCCTGGCTGTGGAGTATCTCCAGCCAGTGAGCCTTGTGCTGCGAGCCGTTGGAGAGGCTAGTGTCTCGTGTTTCGAGTTAGCCGAGCAGCCGAGTCGTCGAGAGTGCTCCGACTGTTGTGCGAGGTATTTGGGGATCTTGAGCCTACCGTTCTGAGAGTGAGCGTGGATTTTGACTAGCCTGCATATGCCAATGTTTGATACTCTATGCCGCGCCGTTCTACTCAGTTGGAGTCGCGTCCTGAGATGCCGCTGTGGATACGATGGTTGGCCTGTTGAGGCAGTTTTCCGCAGTTGAGGCAACGATGGGCCTGTTGAGGCAGTTTTGCGCGAGGGATGAGTTAGTAGGACAGGACGCCCCACGTAAATCCCGTCCTCATGGGGATGTGTGGTAGTGGGCAGGAGCGTTCCTAGTCGACGGGCGCAGGCTTGACTGGACCTTTGAGGTAGTCAGTTCGTTTGGGTCGATTGAGCACCTTGGGTGCGAGTGGTCTCATTTACTTTCATCTGTTCCACTTTTGGGAGTATCTAGATAGAGGCATGGTAGCTGTAGAGTAGCTCCAGCTTTTCTTGTTCAGTTTTCATTGCATTGTTATCTTTGGCCTCTAGTAGACTTGGTGGGCAGACCGTTGGGCTTGTTGACGGCACCCACTGAGAACTACTGTGGGAAGTAGTTCTCACACCCGTCGTGGTGTCTTTTTCCCCAGGAACTTCTCCTCCTGTTCCTGTTGCTCCAGTTGCTGATCCTTCTGACCGAGGCGAGGGAGTCGCGAGCTAGTTCCCTACCCGTCATTGGAGTGTAGCGGTACCCCTTCAGAGGAGAGCTTCAGTAGATTAGTTTTCTTCTTTTTCCTCTGTTGAGAGACCTTGTTGTGAGGTATAGAGTTGTACTTTATTTTACAGTTTGAGAGACTGTTGTAGTGAGGATATTCTTGTATCGAGAGTCTGTACACTGATGTATTCATTGGAGATACCTCCCTTTTGAGTTTTTGTATCAGAGGACTTTGTATATGATAGTATTTGTGGAGATGGATATTGTATTATTTTCAGTTGTACAGTGTTTGGACTTCAGTTTTAGTAGTCTACTTTCAGCTCTCTGATATCTGTATACTGTAGTTGATTCTTCCTGCAGGTTAGACGCTTCGTCTGTACGGCAGTTTCCGTACAGATGGCGGATCTGTTGGCGAGCCCGGGTGGCAGTTTCCACCCCGGGGCGTGACAGATTAGAGTGGTATCAGAGCCTAGGTTGTAGGTCGTGGTGGACTTAGAAACCCTAGGCTTGTGGTTGGATATTAGGATGACTACGTGAGAGTCGTGACTTTTAGCGAGAGTCCTGATTGAGTTTTTACCTCTCCCAAGAGACGGGATGAGAGTTTGGCATGTTTATTCTCCTAAATCGATTATGTTGGTTGCAGACAACATAATGCTATGGAATGGATGACATGTCTTAGACTTTCGCTGGATTGGGTCGTATGGTTGTTGTGTCCTGACGTTTGTAGTTGTGCAGTGGGTTGCGATACCCCTGAGACGTCGTGTTGTGAAAAGGACACACCCCTCCCTGGCTGAGTTACCAGGAGGGCGTTTTCCCTGGCTGAGTTACCAGGAGGGCATTTTCCCTGGCTGAGTTACCAGGAGGGCATTTTCCCTGGCTGAGTCACCAGGAGGGCGTTTTCCTGGCTGAGTTACCAGGAGGGCGTTTTCCCTGGCTGAGTTACCAGGAGGGCATTTTCCCTGGCTGAGTTACCAGGAGAGCGTTTTCCCTGGCTGAGTTACCAGGAGAGCGTTTTCCCTGGCTGAGTTACCAGGAGGGCATTTTCCCTGGCTGAGTTACCAGGAGGGCGTTTTCCCTGGCTGAGTTACCAGGAGGGCATTTCCCTGGCTGAGTTACCAGGAGGGCGTTTTTCCTGGCTGAGTTACCAGGAGAGCGTTTTCCCTGGCTGAGTTACCAGGAGGGCATTTTCCCTGGCTGAGTTACCAGGAGAGCGTTTTCCCTGGCTGAGTTACCAGGAGAGCGTTTTCCCTGGCTGAGTTACCAGGAGGGCATTTTCCCTGGCTGAGTTACCAGGAGGGCGTTTTCCCTGGCTGAGTTACCAGGAGGGCATTTTCCCTGGCTGAGTTACCAGGAGGGCGTTTTCCCTGGCTGAGTTACCAGGAGGGCATTTTCCCTGGCTGAGTTACCAGAGGCGTTTTCCCTGGCTGAGTTACCAGAAGAGCGTTTTCCCTGGCTGAGTTACCAGGAGGGCATTTTCCCTGGCTGAGTTACCAGGAGGGCGTTTTCCCTGGCTGAGTTACCAGGAGGGCATTTTCCCTGGCTGAGTTACCAGGAGGGCGTTTTTCCTGGCTGAGTTACCAGAGAGCGTTTTCCCTGGCTGAGTTACCAGGAGGGCATTTTCCCTGGCTGAGTTACCAGGAGGGCATTTTCCCTGGCTGAGTTACCAGGAGAGCGTTTTCCCTGGCTGAGTTACCAGGAGAGCATTTTCCCTGGCTGAGTTACCAGGAGGGCGTTTTCACTGGCCGAGTTACCAGATGGATAATTATCACTGGCCGAGTTACCAGATGGATAATTATCACTGGCCGAGTTACCAGATGGATAATTATCACTGGCCGAGTTACCAGATGGATAATTATCACTGGCGAGTTACCAGATGGATAATTATCACTGGCCGAGTTACCAGATGGATAATTATCACTGGCCGAGTTACCAGATGGATAATTATCACTGGCCGAGTTACCAGGTGGATAATTATCACTGGGCGAGTTACCAGATGGATAATTATCACTGGCCGAGTTACCAGATGGATAATTATCACTGGCCGAGTTACCAGATGGATAATTATCACTGGCCGAGTTACCAGGAGGATACTTTCCACTGGCCGAGCAACCAGATGGATGCGTTGCCCCTGGCCGAGTTACCAGGTGGGCGCATGCCCTGGCCGAGTTACCAGGAGGACATTTTTCCCTGGCCGAATTACCAGGAGGATACTTTCCACTGGCCGAGCTACGAGGGGCGATGCCGCCCAGTGAGAGGCGATGCCGCCCAGTAAGGGGTGATGCCGCCCAGTGAGTGGCGATGCCGCCCAATGAGTGGCGATGCCGCCTAGTGAGTGGCGAAGGTTTGGCCTGTTGAGGCGATTTTCACCTCCGGCCGAGTTACCAGGTGGTTATTTTAGTGAGATTGAGATGACCCGACAGGACGCCGAGATTTGATGGCGTCGAGTTCGTCCTGATGGACTACCGGGAGCGTCTCCAGCCGTGAGTTGCTTGTTGACATAGTTTCCCGCTTTGAACGAGAGGGACCGAATCCCTGAACGGTAAAGGAGCGAAAACTTCGATAGACTGAGCCTAGGGTCTGTTCTTGTTTGGTTGGGGTTCTAGGCACCGGTCTATCAGAATTTTTGGATCTTTGCCGCGTCAGTCGGTTCTTCTCGCCTATGAGTGGGGTGTTGCTGTGAGTTGAGTCGTTGAGGGTTCTCCGACATAGCTGTGAGAGTGCTAGGGCATTTGCATTGATGTATGGGCTAGAGATAGGACCTTAGCTTGTGCTCGTGAGGTTCAGATACCTGATCACGTGTTGCACATAGATGGGAGTTATTGGTCCTGCCCAGTGCAGTTGGGGCCCTGGTTTTTGCCTGTTGATCTTTTGGCCCTTCCTCAGCTCCGGGTTTTCGAGGTAGTGTTGGGTATAGGACTGTGAAGATCTGAGGCCTTGATGCTTGAGTATACCACACCGTTGATACACGGTGGTGATGCCACGCCGTTGGTGCACGGCAGTGATGCCACGCCGTTGGTACACGGCAGTGATGCCACGCCGTTGATACACGGCAGTGATGCCACACCGTTGATACACGGTGGTGATGCCACACCGTTGATACACGGTGGTGATGCCACGCCGTTGGTACACGGCAGTGATGCCACGCCGTTGATACACGGCAGTGATGCCACACCGTTGATACACGGTGGTGATGCCACACCGTTGATACACGGTGGTGATGCCACGCCGTTGGCGCACGGCAGTGAGGCCACGCCGTTGTTACACGGCAGTAATGCCACGCCGTGGGTGCACGGCAGTGATGCCACGTTGTAGGTACACAACGGTGAGAGTCTTTTGGATGTTTCGGACTTTTGACCGCGAGTTGGGCATCAGCTTTATGATCGCCTTGTGAGCCAGTTTTCAGTCCCGTTCACCGACGGTTTGGTCCCCGTTAGGGTGTTCTTTATGAGTTGAGGGATCGACTTCGACCCGTGGGTCCGTTGGGGTTATAGCATGTTGAGCGACCAACTGTGGCACGAGATTGTGTCTCTTGAGGATCCCTTTTGAGGGTAGCCTGCAGTTGAGTAGTCCACTCGGGTGGTTTTGGATCGGGAAGTGACCGAGTGAAGACCCCAACTTATTGGATTTCCCTTCCTTATTGGACGAGTCTGCGGGTATGCTTCGGGTCGTCTTGTTGAGGGTGGCACCATGTTGTGGTTTGGTGCGTATTACACTTGTGGTTATCTCAGTTTTCCCCCAGCCTTTTAGTGGAGCCCTTGGTTTTTCACGTCTCAGCTCAGTAGTGATGTGATTTTCCTCGCCCGTGATTTACTTGCCCCTTTGAGATCTGTGATTATTGGAGTACGAGGGACGCCCGTTGCAATTTCTGGCTCGAGAGATGAGAGAATTGCACATCGGGTCATGCCGTACTTGTTGTTGTTGTTGCGGAGTAATCACGAGGAGCGAGTGGGGGAGCTGGAGGCGTATTGTTAGATACCTAGCCGTGGTATTCTTGACTCCTGATGGGCTTGATCTAGTTTCGAGGACGAAACTTTCTTTTAGTGGGGGAGGATGTGAGGTCCTGGAATCCCCCGCGTAGGGTTGCTGGTTGTTGGGCAGCTTTCGGTCGCCGTTGGGGGTGTTGGTGCGCGTGTTGGGGGCCCAGAAATGGATTTGTGATGCAATTTGGGATTTGCTTGCATCACTGGAGGCCTGCGTGGGTTGCGCGCAATTTGGACACAAGTGGTGGACTTCGGGCTTAAATTGAGACCCCGTGGGAAGTTGGAGGACCCGTCGGGTGTTTAGAAGTGTTTTCGCGCGATTCAGATGTCAAAATTAGACTCCGGGTGAAGTCCGGATAAAAGTTTACCTCTCCGGTCGCCTTCGGGAATTTTTAGAGTTGGAATTGGGCAAATCGGACTTTAAAAATGGACCCGGCGCGAAAATCGGATCGAGTGGGCATTCGGCAAATTTTCGGGTGAGAATTTGGAGAAATGGACATCGTTTTTGGATTCAGCGCGCGAAATCGCTAAGAATGGACTATTTATTTGTTGGATTTGGAGCCCGGATGAAGTGCGCGTTTTTCGAGGCAAAACGGCACGTTTATCGAGGTGTGCGCGGTGGCACGGATCCCGAGCCGAACGCGGCGCGCGGGGTCAAGGCGCGCGGTTCGAGGCGGCTGTGCGGACGGGACGGGGCGCTGACGCCCTTCGCGCGGGACGCGCGGGGGGGCCGCCACGTGGCGGGCCCCCGTTGGCCCCGCGCGGGCGCGGGAGCACGCGCGCCGTGTAACGGGCGCGTGTCCCGCGCCTGGCGCGGGCGCGGTGTAACGCGCCCGTGTGGCGGGCGCGTTACCGCGCGCCATGTGGCGCGCTGGGCGCGTGGTGGACCCGGCGCACGCGCCCAGCCCCGTGAACCGGCCGGTTGGAGCCTCATTGGTTGGCGCCGTGGACATGCCCGTGGACGGGGCCGTGGACCACTCCTCCTCCCCTTTCTTCTTCTTCTCCCTTCTCCCCCGCAAGCCTTTTCTCCTCCTTTCTTTTCTTCCTTCTTCAACCGAGCGGGAGAGGGAGTGAGGAGGGGATTTGTGGGTGGTGCGGCGGGCGTCGTGGACCTCGTGGAGCGTGCGCGAGGTTCCGTTGGGAGCGTTTCGGCAGCGGCGGCGCAGTCGGGTAGGTCCCTTGTGTTGGTTTTACTGTATTTTTGTACAGTTTTTGGGGCGATCTTTTAGACTGTAACTGACCCTCTTGCTCCTTTCTGTGTTGGGCACCGTGCACCGTTTTGCGTGCGGACTCCGGCACCGTGGCACCGTTTTGCGTGCGGACTCGTTTTGCGTGCGGATCCTGGCACCGTGCACCATTTGCGTGCGGACTCCGGCACCGTGCACCGTTTTGCGTGCGGACTCCGTTTTGCGTGCGGATCCTGGCACCGTGCACCGTTTTGCGTGCGGACTATGGCACCGTGCACGTTCTGCGTGCAGGACTCGTTTTGCGTGCGGATCCTGGCACCGTGCACCGTTTTGCGTGCGGACTCCGGCAGCGGACACGTTTTGCGTGCGGACTCCGTTTGGCGTGCGGATTTCGGCACCGTGCTCCGTTTTGCGTGCGGACTCCGCAGCGGACATCGTTTTGCGTGCGGATCGCGTGGAGGCCAATTGCAAGTGTCTACGAGCAATTGGTGGCAAATCGAGGTGGGTGGCCTTATCTCCAAGTTTTATGGAATGTACATTAATTCTATTGATGTAGGACTATGCATGATAGTTTATTTCCTTGTGTAGCATGCTAGATTGTTGGAATGGCTATCCCTTTATTATCTGTTTAAAGTAGTTATCTTGGAACTTGACCTAGCACCCCCGTCATATGTTGTATGTGTAACCAGACTAGTAGAAAACCCTCACTTGGGCTAGGGTTATTTATGCTTAGACATCCACACTGTTCCTTCATCCCTGGACATAGTGTTTTCTCGCCCGGGTAGTGGGCCGAGAGGTCGGGACTTGCTTTTAGTGTGGGATGCTTTTACACTCTTGCCTGGGAGCAGAGTGGAGTCTGGTAGTTGTACTGGGTTGCTTATCTGTGCCGGGAGCCGTTTGGGTAAACGGTAGTCCCGGGAGGTCTTGTTTCCCTGTTGTGCCGTCGTGGAGGGAGCCGTTGCGCAGACGGCAGTCCCGGGCCGTCGAGTATCTTCCGGTCCGTCTTGTTGGGAACCGTTGGGGTTGACGGTGGTCCCAGGTCGTTGAGTGTTGTCCGACCTGTTTTGTTACCCTGAGTTGTGGGTCGTCCCTGGCTGTGGAGTATCTCCAGCCAGTGAGCCTTGTGCTGCGAGCCGTTGGAGAGGCTAGTGTCTCGTGTTTCGAGTTAGCCGAGCAGCTGAGTCGTCGAGAGTGCTCCGACTGTTGTGCGAGGTATTTGGGGATCTTGAGCCCTACCGTTCTGAGAGTGAGCGTGGATTTTGACTAGCCTGCATATGCCAATGTTTGATACTCTATGCCGCGCCGTTCTACTCAGTTGGAGTCGCGTCCTGAGATGCCGCTGTGGATACGATGGTTGGCCTGTTGAGGCAGTTTTCCCGCAGTTGAGGCAACGATGGGCCTGTTGAGGCAGTTTTGCGCGAGGGATGAGTTAGTAGGACAGGACGCCCCACGTAAATCCCGTCCTCATGGGATGTGTGGTAGTGGGCAGGAGCGTTCCTAGTCGACACGGCGCAGGCTTGACTGGACCTTTGAGGTAGTCAGTTCGTTTGGGTCGATTGAGCACCTTGGGTGCGAGTGGTCTCTTTTACTTTCATCTGTTCTCACTTTTTGAGTATCTAGATAGAGGCATGTAGCTGTAGAGTAGCTCCAGCTTTTCTTTTCAGATTTCATTGCATGTTATTTTTTTTGGCCTCTAGTAGACTTGGTGGGCAGACCGTTGGGCTTGTTGACGGCACCCACTGAGAACTACTGTGGGAAGTAGTTCTCACACCCGTCGTGGTGTCTTTTTCCCCAGGAACTTCTCCTCCTGTTCTGTTGCTCCAGTTGCTGATCCTTCTGACCGAGGCGAGGGAGTCGCGAGCTAGTTCCCTACCCGTCATTGGAGTGTAGCGGTACCCCTTCAGAGGAGAGCTTCAGTAGATTAGTTTACTTCTTTTCCCTCTGTTGAGAGACCTTTGTTGTGAGGTATAGAGTTGTACTTTATTTTACAGTTTGAGAGACTGTGTAGTGAGGATATTCTTGTATCGAGAGTCTGTACACTGATGTTTTATTGGAGATACCTCCCTTTTGAGTTTTGTATCAAGGACTTTGTATATGATAGTATTTGGGAATGGATATTGTATTATTTTCAGTTGTACAGTGTTTGGACTTCAGTTTTTAGTAGTGTTACTTTCAGCTCTGATATCTGGTACTGTAGTTGATTCTTTCTGCAGTTAGACGCTTCGTCTGTACGGCAGTTTCCGTACAGATGGCGGATCTGTTGGCGAGCCCGGGTGGCAGTTTCGACCCCGGGGCGTGACAGAACGACAGTGCGATGCTATTGAAAATCCGACCTTACGGATCTTCCGGAATGACTTTGATGTTAGTGGTCGAAAATGCAAGATCTACAAATTTTGATACTCGTTAGGCTAACGTTCTCGGAAGTCCGTGTTAACGTTATGGGACATGCAGATAATTGGCAACGCATTTTTGGAAAATTGGGTGAAATCTTTTTATAAATAAATTGGGA
>JAQNDB010003726.1:0-27797 GCA_029204045.2 Tillandsia leiboldiana
CCGGTATTCTACACTCTCCCTCCTTAAAAGGGTTTCGTCCTCGAAACCAGTAAATCCATAACACAGGAGGAGGTGTCTCAAACAAATGGGGATAGGAAACACTCAACTCATCCTCAGGCTCTCAGGTGGAGTTCCGCTCAACAAGATGGCTCCACTGATCCTTCACTCAAAGTATAACCCGACTTGCAAAATTCTTCATCTTACCAGCAAGAATTGCATCGGTCGATCCTGGTAACCTCCATCCTCGTCCAACTCCAAGAAGTGAAATACAAAACATGCCAAGGATCAAATACAGTCCTTCCGGCCAGATAACTACACGCGGATCAAACTCCCCACAAAACTCAAATCCACAAATCCCTGCGGCTGGTGGCTTCCAAAATCATGGTCCCTAAATCCAAACTCCACGATTACCCTCTCACCATCCTCCACTGGGAAAGAAGTTCAACCTTGGGAACATTTTTCCCAATTCCCGACTCTCAATTCCAAGGTTACACTGCTCGCCTAGACAAGCGTAACTGAACATAATGTCTTTGCCGGGATAATGCAATCATACATCCTTGAAAATTCTATCCACCGCGTTACCTCAAACCAAACTTTCTGAGTATCCAAGACTTCAGGTTCGAGGATCCATGAATAACTTAATTCTCTCTCTATCGCGGGCAACATCTACATCAAAGCTAGTATCCTCCTAGTTTTATCTCTTCCAATCTACACTGGCCTTGCATAGTCCAAGAGCTTTGACCTCTGTCGCTAACATAGGCTATGAACAAAACCTTCCAAAGTCAGAAAGCATACTCTCTCACTTGGCCAACAACTTCTTTTCTCTTAGAAGTTGCAGCGCCATCCCCAAGTGCCCTCATGCTCTAGGTCACCTCGGAAATAATCCAAACATCCACGACGGGCACGACCACCAACCCGTCCACACATAGCTGGCGTATACACAATTTATCCAATCATAAGGGCGGCAGGGCATTAGTCAATCCACTTGACCTCGCTAAAGCTCATAATGCCCTTACTGGTTCCTGAACACTATCAGGGCACAGCCCTCGGCTAAATGGTTCCATAACGCTCTCACACTCCAAAGACATCCACCAAAACACAAACCAATTCTGTTTGTGCTCGAACATCATAGTACCCTTACCGTTGTGTACTCACAACGTGGCATCAATGCCGTGTTACCAACGGCGTGGCATCACCACCGTGTATCACGGTGTGGCATCATACTCAAGTAACAATCTCTAGGATCCTCACAGTCATATACCCACGACGTGGCTCTGGGTCACTCAGACCCGCTCGATCCAATAGATTCCGCAATTGCGCTATCGGCTCACTGTCTCACGGGTGATACTCCAAGAGGTGTTATCGAATTGGTGCAGTTCCAAAACTATGTCGATCACTATCCGATCTCAAACTCACTAGACGGCGGCTTCAATACCAGCTCAGGTAGACTCGTACTCGGGATCACACGAGTGATAAGGATATCCTTCAGTCCGGTGCCGCCGTAGGCACATCTTCTACACGTCGCAAGCCATGCGCTACAACTACGACTCAACCTCTATCGTGCTCTAGCTTCCTCTATAAGCATACTCCTCCAGACCAGGTCACGGAGGGTCAAAACCTCTCTCGACAATCCATGATAGCAAAACAACGGGATAACAAATCCCTATCCAACCACGTAACAACATCTCTAAAACTGATGTAAGACTGGCAACACTCATCCATGTGCTATACGTGATCTGGAACCTGATCCTCACGTGCACAAGCCAACAGTCTCACATCTCTGGCCCCCACGAAGCTACCCCGCTCTACAGAAACCACACAAGCGGTGTCGGCATCAACATGCTCTAACTTCGACGACCAAAGGAATCCAACCCTGGTAGAACATGATCCTTTATTCTGGCGCCCCCTCTAACCAGCTGTACAAATCTCATCCACTAGATGCTGGCGACCATCGCTCTATCTACCTCGGTAACACAGCTCTATCGGCCAGCGGCAAGTCGGATGAACCTCTTCATCCTGAAGGGGGGTAGTGGGGAGTCGTCGCAAGCGGCAGATCCATGAGCACTACTGCTGGTGCCTCGACTAGCGAGAACCTCCGGGTCTCTGTCTCCTCTGAGACCCATGACCCTGAGACTGGAATCATGGCAACCTCGATCCACTCTACTATCCAAAATCTGACGATCCTGGACGTCTCTCACTGGAGCTGGTTCCTGTTGGGTTATATGAATAATAGGATCTAAATAGGGGAAAAAACACCTAGAGGGGGGTGAATAGGTGTAAACCATAACACTCAAAAATCTTTGCGATATAAAAACCCAATGCGGAAAAATAAATAACAGCAGAGATTTTTACGTGGAAAACTCCAAACCGGAGTAAAAAACCACGGGACCGATAACACGGTGAAATCCACTAGAATTAAACACGTACAAGGTGATATACCGTACTCACAGACGACTCAACCTTTTCCATACGCTCCTAGTTGATCTTCTCCGCTCGCTCCACGACGCTTCTCGAATCCACGATGTGCGTCCAACGCCGAATCCACGGCGTCCAACGTCGAGTCCACGACGTCCGACCGAATCCACGGTCTTCACCCAGTAGCACGCTTCGAATCCACGAACGTACCTCGCTCCGAATCCACGAGAGCGGTTGCACCTTGAATCCACAAGGCCACGCAGTCCACGCGCCGATTTTGGGGTAAATCGTTGTTTTTTGGGTGGTGATGATCCGCCGAATACTTAGATTAGAAATAGATCGGAAATACCATCTAAGTATTCATTGATTTGATTCAACTCAAAATGTGAGTATGAAAACCTAGAATCAAATCAATCAATATAGATGAAGAAACATAAGATTAAATCTAGTATTTCCTTTCTTCTCTATATGTGGATCTTAGGCCGTATATAAGATTATATATTATTATGACGGCTATTTGGATTGACGGCCTCTTTTGGACTGAACCCTAGAAAAAGAATCATAGGGTCTATTTATAGGTTAGAAACCCTTGGAAGAAGATAAGGATAAAAACTAACCTTTTCTGGAGTTTTTACATGACGACGATCCGGATCGGAGATCGGCGATCCGGATTGCAGTAGCGAGTAGCAACAGATTCCAGAAAAACGAAGGTTCGGGATCCGGATCGAAGTGCTTGATCCGGATCGTTCATACAGTTCACCAAACATCAACGTTCGGGATCCGGATTGCGAAGCCTGATCCGGATCGTTCAAATAAAATGGTAAACTCAGTGTTCGGGATCCGGATCAAGGAAGCTACGATCCGGATTGAACTGGTGTATGAACGAACCACCTTCGGGATCCGGATCGAACAGTCTGATCCGGATCCTGAACATGTCCCATGTCCAGTTTTTGATATTTATGCAATAACAAATCCATCCAAGTGTTTCTACGCTATAAGAAGTATTCGGATCACCAAAGATATTAAGTTAAACATACCTGATCCTTTTGAATTCTTCTTTCTTGAGATTGAGTTATATGATCCAACTTCCTTACCTTCAATCTTCAAGACTTAACCGAATTCACGAAATACGCCAACTCAAATTCCGTAACAATCTCCCCTTTGGCGGTTTCGTGACAAAACATAGATCCACTCAAGAAAATTCAAAAAGATATTTTTGTTGCTATCACCATACAACAAAAATTTACAATGGAGATCCAAAATAAATACATGAGTTAAACTCCTAAAACAGACTCTAGACTTAGACATCTGTACTCTCTGCAAAAGAAATCATTCTTGACAAAAGAAATCGTTAGATACCTCAAGAATTTTATATCATTCAAAAACCACATACAGAGATGAAGTTTATACTCATTTATACTTACCATGACATTTATACATTCAGATATGTAAACTGATCATAGTTAAAACACCAACATATCTTCTATGCAATCAAAATCCAAATGTCATGTTAGTGAACATCAACTTGTTAGTTATATTACATGCCCAAATAGATAGTCGAATAGTTAGTCGAGGCATGCACTCAAACACAAATGAAAACCGAAAGTTGAAGTTCTACTACCTTTCAAGTTGACGTTATACTTACCTCTATAGTTTCAAGTTTTCTCAGTAACCATTGTTTATACTTCTCTCTCCCCCTTTTGTCACAGAAGTTAGCCAAAAAGTTACCAAAATGGAGAGAATAGTTAACAGTTCAAGTACCAAAAGTTTGAGAACTAAAACTTAAAACTAAAATCTTAAGAACCTGCACAAAAAAAAAGTAAAAAAAAATGAAGTTCCTGC
This sequence comes from Tillandsia leiboldiana, assembly GCA_029204045.2. Classification (NCBI taxonomy): domain Eukaryota; kingdom Viridiplantae; phylum Streptophyta; class Magnoliopsida; order Poales; family Bromeliaceae; genus Tillandsia; species Tillandsia leiboldiana. Next base: position 4,258 of record JAQNDB010003726.1, read on the forward strand.
ACAAGAGAAGATTAAACATATGCATAATAAACAGAAATTGGAAGGATACGGATTATTCAGACTCATCTGAACTGATACAGCCGAGAATTTGAAAGATTTTCTTTAATCTCTTGTTCATTGATGACTGATTCTTATTTACCTTCTTTATTTCTTCCTTTACATCAATGAGCTCATGTGATATACGTTCTTGCTCGTTGAGAGCCTTTGCTGTTCTTTATAGATTGAGGTAACTGATGCATCATCATCAGAAGTCGATGGAGGTGCTTGTTGTGCTGTCGGTGCTGGTTGGACTGGAGGGGTTGCTGCCGGTGCAGAGGTTGTTGCTTGTTGTTGTTGTGCTCATTGTCGGTGAGGAGGTAATATGGGCTCATCTTGCTTATCGAGAGAGACTTTACAATTGTTGTTTCATTGATCATTCCTAGACTGTGCATGTAGGAACTCGCATTCGTGTCAGCTTTAAATTTTCGAAGAATGCGCATGATGATCATTGGATAAGGTAGTCTCTCTGAAGGGTGAGCATGTTCCACATAGCGAGCCATCCTCGCCCAGATGATGTAAGGGATGTTTAAGTTTGCTCCCATTGCTACTGTCGGGTTTCCAAGAAGATAAAGGAATAACATCCTATCCCATCGCAGAACCTTTGTGTTCATATTTGGAAGGACGTTGTAGCAGACAATGAAGTTTAAGTAGCGATACTCAGGTCGTAGCTCTTTTGAAAAGACTGAGTTTCCTGCTGACGGAGTATCGGGCAAACAAATGCCATCAACTACCACTCTCCAGGAGTTGGTGTTGAAAATTTGATTCTTCAGATAATGAGCGCCATCGGCTCGGGACGTCATCCCTAATACCTCTCCAATCAGTTGAGGGGTTACTTTAATCTTAACATTTTTGACCAATGTTTGAAAGTCTCGACGACCGCTCTCCTGATCAACGAGATAGCAAGCATTTTGATAGAACATCCTCACTGAGTGAAGACAATACCCAGTGGTCTCGGGGAAATCGCAAATGGGAGCAAGACCTGTCTGGTCATACAGTTTCCCAAATGCCGGAGATCTTTCCTTCAAGGCTTTGACATTAACATGCCTTTCGCCAATGCATTCCCTGTTTTCAAAGTCCTTTATCCTAGCAGAGCTAATAAAGTCTTGTGGAGGTGCTTGGCTATCAACTGGTTGCTCAATGGAGATTCCTCGAGCACTCCCTCTTTTGCGAGCAACGCTTTTTCTTCTTGTTTTCCCAGAAGTTTCTTCTATTGGAGCTTTCCCCTTTTCAGCAGCAGTAGGCGGAGCCTTCGATGTCTCCGCAGTCGCTTTTCCCTTTGAAGCAGTGGGAACAGTTGTTGCTTCAACTTGCAACTCATCCCAATCGATCGATTCCGTCTCAGATTCCGTATCGGAATCATCTTTTGCTTTCTTCGCTTTCTTAGCCCTCTTGGGCTTGACAGTGTCTCTCGTATGTACCATAGCAGCCAGAAGGAGAATGATCCACGTGATCACCATTGCTATTGGTTTCTTGTGAAAAGAAATCCTGTGAGCAACACCTCAAGAATACGAAAAAATTGTTAATTTTCAAAAATTAGAAAAATTGTACCCAAAGAATCATTATCGTGTAGAGAGACTAGGAATCAAATTAGTTTTGCAAAAAGAATTTTAAAAATAGATCAATTGCATGATTTTAGAAAATTCCCATTATATGCCCTAAAACCGAAATTTTTTGAAATCGAAGATCAAAAATCCGTTTATCTTGAGAATACCTAGCATATAATCAAAACTAATCTACCCAGAGTTCTTATTTCAAAAGAAATTTGATCAAAAACCATCCACAAATGAAATTGATACAAGAAATTCATCACGTTTTGAGGAGGAATAAGAAAAACTGTGAAAAACCGAGATTTTGATCAATAAAACTTACTTGGAATTGAAGAACTTGAGTTTGAAAGCTTCCAAGATGGATGAAATCTAGAGAGAGAAGCTCTGGAAACTTTGGAACAAAAGATTGGAGTAAAAGAAATCAAAACCCTTTTATTCTATATAAAATCCTAGCCGCGATCCGGATCAGTTCGTGATTACGATCCGGATCGGCTACCCGTAGTGAAAAACTGCGTTCGGGATCCGGATCGGCAGGTCCAATCCGGATCGTCTGCCCGCAGAAGAATATCTGCGTTCGGGATCCGGATCGGCAGGTCCAATCCGGATCGGCTCCAACTTTTTCTTTAGAAAATTTCAGAGAAATTCTAGAAAAACCAGAAAAAGATTGTAAGCACTTTTGTGTATCAACTTTAAACGAAAATCATCGTTTCATACAACAAGAAATAGATTATACCAGATCTATCAATAACATCCAACAAATGGAACGAAAATTTATAAAAATTGAATCCCTTAAAGTTGAACAACTTCAATTACATCTAACTTGATCTTATGAGTAATGCCTTTATCAAATCATCAATTCGGTAAAGAAAATGAAATACAAAGATCAATAGATGTCTAAAATCCCAGATAAATTAGATAATATATCTAGTCAATTTATTGAAGAGAGTGGCTCTTTGAGCATCTTTCATTAAAAATCCCACCTTATACCAACCTTGAAATTTTGACAGAGTCAAGTATTTCAACGTGCATTTTAATTAATCAAACTTGAAAAACCTTGCTTGGTATACATGTGGTAGCTGCACACAGTACTCGGACGACCGAGGTGGTAGCTCTTTCCTCCATGTGGTGGTAGTTTTCACACTCCTCATTGGGATGTAACTCTTTCCACATCTTTTGAGCATAATACTTTTTCTTTGACTCCCCCTCAATTGGCTATCAATTATTTAAGATATAAAGTATTCAGCCAAATATTGATCTCGATTTCATACTCGACTAAACAGTCAAATAAGATAAAAACTATACCAAGAGATCATCGAGAGAGAAATTGACTTTGATCAAAACAAAGATGAGTTAATTGACATAAATGATCATTGCATCAAATGAAATATTATGATATCTATGGCATAATAGATTTCTAAATATATAAAAGGATGCAGTCAAAGTCGATAAAACTAATGCTCAATTAATATTCTATATCTAAGCATAGATAATGAACAAAAACACAAAAACAAAACCTAACCTAAACAAGAGTTTCAAAAAGGGTTTATTTCAAGAAAGCATTCCAATTGCTTTACGCAAATGAATAAAACGTTTTTGATCCAAAGGTTTTGTTAAAATGTCAGCTAATTGATCTTCAGTTGAAATGTAGGAAATTTGAAGAATATTTGATTCAACTAGCTCTCTAAGAAAATGATATCTAAGTTCAATGTGTTTTGTTCTAGAGTGCAACACAGGGTTTTTTGAAATGTTTATAGCACTTGTGTTGTCACATAAAACAGTTACCGAAGTTGCTGAAATCCGGAAGTCGCTCAACACGCTTTTCATCCAAATAAGTTGAGTTGAACAACTACCCGCTGAGATGTATTCCGCTTCGGCAGTCGAGAGTGCAATGCAGTTTTGCTTTTTACTATGCCATGCAACAAGACAATGGCCAAGATAAAAACATGCACCACTCGTACTTTTCCGATCATCCACAGATCCTGCCCAATCGGCATCTGAGTATCCAATAATATCTAAACTTGTTCCCATAGGATACCAAATTCCGAAGTTTACAGTTCCTTTGACGTACCGGATGATCCGTTTCACCGCTTTCAGGTGAACCTCCTTTGGTGCTGATTGATATCTCGCGCAAATCCCGACACTAAAGGATATATCCGGGCGACTAGCTGTGAGGTAAAGTAGACTTCCAATCATGCTGCGATAGAGTTTCTCGTCTACATTATCACTAAGAGATTCACTTCCTAATCCCTTATTGCTAGTTCCCATAGGAGTAGGAAAATCTTTAGAATCTTCTAATCCTAATTTCTTTACCAACTCCTTTGCGTACTTGGATTGACACAGATGGATGCCTTCGCCATTTTGTTTCACTTGCAATCCAAGAAAGTATGTCAGTTCGCCCATCATAGACATCTCAAATTCGCTTTCCATGGTTTCTGCGAATTTAGAAGCATCATTATCCTTTGTTGCTCCAAACACAATGTCATCGACATAGATTTGTGCAATAATGAAGTTATTTTGATAATGCTTCACAAAGAGAGTCCGATCAGCTCCCCCTCGAGTATAGCCCTTCTCCAAAAGGTGCTTTGTCAACCTTTCGTACCATGCTCGCGGTGCTTGTTTTAAACCGTAAAGAGCCTTTTTCAAACGAAAAACATGGTTAGGTAGTTTACAGTCTACAAAACCTTTCGGTTGAGCCACATAAACTTCCTCATTTAAAAACCCATTTAAAAACGCGCTCTTAACGTCCATTTGAAAGAGTTTTATATTGAAGTGACAAGCAATAGCGAATAAGATACGAATGGACTCGAGTCTAGCTACAGGGGCGAACGTTTCATCAAAGTCTATACCTTCCATTTGAGAGTAGCCTTGAGCAACTAAACGTGCTTTGTTCCTGATGATGGTACCATCCTCATTTTTCTTGTTCTTGAAAATCCATTTAGTACCAATCACATTGTGTTGCTTCGGAGGCGTCGTTAATTCCCAGACTTTGTTGCGTTCAAACTGATGGAGCTCTTCCTGCATTGCTTCAATCCAGTAGTCATCCTGAAGAGCTTCATCGATGTTCTTTGGTTCGATCATGGAAACGTAACAGGCGAATCCACAAACCAACTGTCTCCGAGTTTTGACTCCTTCTTGTGGGTCTCCAATGATGTTTGATTCAGGATGATCCTTGGAGATGCGTAACGTTTGTTGTAATGGAGTACTCGGAGGTACATGAGATGATTCCTGCACATCAGATAAACTTGAAGAACCATTAGATGCATCATTAATATTGGAAGTATTATCATGAGAAGATGCACTTACAGGAGTATCATCATCAAGAGAGATATCAGGGGTAGATTTATCAGATGCAAAGTGGAAAGCTTCATCTACTTTAACATTTATAGATTCTACGATCGTCTTAGATTCCAAGTTAAATACCCGATATGCTCTACTATTCGTAGAATACCCCAAGAAAATCCCTTCGTCACTTCGAGAGTCAAACTTTCCAAGATTTTCGCGGTCACGTAAAATGTAACATCGACTCCCGAAGATACGAAAATATTTGATGTTGAGTTTTCTACAACACCATAGTTCATATGGTGTATTTAACGTTCCCGGGCACAAATAAACTCGATTAATAACATAGATTGCAGTGTTCACAGCTTCAGCCCAAAAATGTAGCGGTAAATTCCGGCTATGAAGCATAACACGTGCCATCCCTTGAACAACCCTGTTTTTGCGCTCGACAACACCATTCTGTTGAGGTGTATAGGGTGCTGAGAATTCATGCTTAATGCCGTTGAAAGTGCAAAAATCAATGAATTTAGAATTTATGAATTCTCCACCTCTATCACTTCTAACACGAATGATCTTTTAATTCTTTTCAATCATAATACGAAGGCAAATCTCGTGAAAAGAATCAAAAGTATCAGCTTTCTCTTTTAAAAATGCTACCCATGAATACCGAGAGAAATCATCAACCAATAAGAAAATATACCATTTACCTCCCAAGGATGGTTGACGTGTGGGCCCCATAAGATCCATATGCAATAATTCCAAGGGTCGTTTGGTACCGACGTGGTTCAAGGATGAGAGAAGAATTCACCTTTGCGTACCCAAACCTTTCGAGTTTTGGTGTACGTCGGAAGTGATTGTGAGGTCGATACCTTTGGTGAAAGCGTCTTGTTTGATCCATCGCTTTTCCTTGACGTCGTCGTCTTGTTTGATGAACTACCGAGGCTCTTTTCCTTCAAAGAATTTGCATTCGATCTCCGAGGAATCACCCTTTTGGTAGTCGTTGCAAGAAGTGCTTGAGTTGAGCGTTTGGCTCCCATCTTGCAATTTCTCCTTATGTGCCCTGCAAAATTACAACGAAAACATACCTTAGTGCTTGACGATCCCGAGGAGGGTGAAGTTGGCTTGTTGTCGTTGCTTGTCGTGAATTCCGGTGTCGGAGGAGAAGATACCGACTGAGGCACAAAAACTGTCCCAACCGAACTAAAATCGTCTTTAGTTCGATTGTATCCGAGGCCGAACTTGTTTGATTGACCAAGACCAAGAAGCTTATCCAACTTACTCCTTCCTGATGAAAATCGCTGTAAGTCATCCTTGAGTTGGATAATGGTCTCTGTCATTTCCAATTTTTCCTGTCGAGCCTCGCCGTTGAGCTTCAAGAAGTAATTCGCTTTGTTAACCATATCTATATAATTCTTCTCGAATTGCTCATTGGACTCTTGAAGGGAAACATTTGCTTTTATCAGATTATCCCTTTCCACTTCAAGATCGGTCAAGAGAGAAGTTACCCTTTTTAGTTCTTCTTCGAGATCCTGCAATCTCCCTCTCAACCCCTTGTTTTGCTTAGCCAGTTTCTTTGAATCCCTCAAAAGTCTATGGTAGGCTAGAGCAAAATCTTCACCTTCCGAATCATCCGATTCATTGTCCGTTGCATTCTTTTCAACAATGGAGTTGGACAATGAGTCGGATGTACTTGCCATTAAGCACATGAAGGGTGAAGATGTGGAGGCGTGGAACGCAGTTGCGTTGTCTTCTTCATCACTTGACGATGACTCATTTGACGATGAGGTGTCATCCCAAGCGACGGCTTGCATCGCCTTCTTCTTAGACGGATTCTTAGTTGGACATTCTGTTGAGATATGGTCGTACCCTCGGCACTTGAAGCATTGGACTTGTCTTTCTGTGCTTTTCTTATCCTTAGAAAAGCCTTCTTGCTTTCTTGACTTGTAACTTGAAGAACCCTTGCCTTTCTTCCACTTTCCGAAGGATGGAGTTTTGCTTGAATTACCCCTTCGAAAATTTTGGCGAAACTTCCTTGTCAAGAGAGCGAGCTGCTTCTCAAAGTCCTCCATAGATAAATTCTCGTCATCGCCTGAGGAGGATGAATCCGCGTCTTCTTCTTTTGTTGTTTTCAAAGCATAACCTGAAGACTTAGAAGAGGATGCCTTTCCCGAAGAATAGTTAGTAGGAAATGTCATTTCATAAGTTTGTAAAGAACCAACTAATTCTTCTACACGGATTTCGTCCGGGTGTTTAATAGTTTCAATGGCTGTAACCTTGGAACGAAATCTTTCAGGAAGAGTTCTTAAGATCTTTCTTACAATTTTATATTCTGGAATCTTCTCTCCCAAGTTAGCACATGAGTTTACGATGTCTTGCAATCGTGTGTAATAGTCAGTGAACGATTCATTTTCTGCCATGAAAATAGAGTCAAACTTGCTCGTAAGCATTTGCAGTTTCTGAATCTTCACAAGGTTAGTTCCCTCATGCGTAACTTGGAGAACATCCCAGATTTCTTTCGCAGTCTCACATGCCGAGACGCGAGAGAACTCTCTTTGTGATAAGGCATTAAATAAAGCATTTATTCCCTTGCCATTATAAGAAGATATATCAATCTCTTCCTTGGTCCATTTCGACCTAGGTTTAATGGTGCGAACATCACCAATAAATTCAGTTGGATTAGACCATCCTAATTCAATTGATTGCCACACCCGTTCGTCGATGGAAATTAAAAAAGCTTTCATCCATACTTTCCAGTACACATAATTTGTTCCATCGAAGAACGGGGGTCTGTTGATGTTTCCACCTTCAACCATTGTTTACAACCCTATTCCCGCTCCGATACCACTTGTTGGGTTATATGAATAATAGGATCTAAATAGGGGAAAAAACACCTAGAGGGGGGTGAATAGGTGTAAACCATAAACACTCAAAAATCTTTGCGATATAAAAACCCAATGCGGAAAAATAAATAACACGCAGAGATTTTTACGTGGAAAACTCCAAACCGGAGTAAAAAACTACGGGACCGATAACACGGTGAAATCCACTAGAATTAAACACGTACAAGGTGATATACCGTACTCACAGACGACTCAACCTTTTCCATACGCTCCTAGTTGATCTTCTCCGCTCGCTCCACGAAGCTTTTCGAATCCACGATGTGCGTCCAACGCCGAATCCACGGCGTCCAACGTCGAGTCCACGACGTCCGACCGAATCCACGGTCTTCACCCAGTAGCACGCTTCGAATCCATGAACGTACCTCGCTCCGAATCCACGAGAGCGGTTGCACCTTGAATCCACAAGGCCACGCGAGTCCACGCGCCGATTTTGGGGTAAATCGTTATTTTTTGGGTGGTGATGATCCGCCGAATACTTAGATTAGAAATAGATCGGAAATACCATCTAAGTATTCATTGATTTGATTCAACTCAAAATGTGAGTATGAAAACCTAGAATCAAATCAATCAATATAGATGAAGAAACATAATATTAAATCTAGTATTTCCTTTCTTCTCTATATGTGGATCTTAGGCCGTATATAAGATTATATATTATTATGACGGCTATTTGGATTGACGGCCTCTTTTTGGACTGACCCTAGAAAGAGAATCATAGGGTCTATTTATAGGTTAGAAACCCTTGGAAGAAGATAAGGATAAAAAACTAACCTTTTCTGGAGTTTTTACATGACGACGATCCGGATCGGAGATCGGCGATCCGGATTGCAGTAGCGAGAAAAACAGATTCCAGAAAAACGAAGGTTCGGGATCCGGATCGAAGTGCTTGATCCGGATCGTTCATACAGTTCACCAAACATCAACGTTCGGGATCCGGATTGCGAAGCCTGATCCGGATCGTTCAAATAAAATGGTAAACTCAGTGTTCGGGATCCGGATCAAGGGAAGCTACGATCCGGATTGAACTGGTGTATGAACGAACCACCTTCGGGATCCGGATCGAACAGTCTGATCCGGATCCTGAACATGTCCCATGTCCAGTTTTTGATATTTATGCAATAACAAATCCATCCAAGTGTTTCTACGCTATAAGAAGTATTCGGATCACCAAAGATATTAAGTTAAACATACCTGATTCTTTTGAATTCTTCTTTCTTGAGATTGAGTTATATGATCAGACTTCCTTTACCTTCAATCTTCAAGACTTAACCGAATTCACGAAATACGCCAACTCAAATTCCGTAACAGTTCCTCACTTTTCATCCCTCCTGGACGTGATCACTGATCCTCGGTCAATTCCTCGAACATGCCCAATCGCTGCATCTAAGGTCGGCGCCCGCCGAGTATGTCACGAATCATAGATGTCTCGATGCAGTCTCCTTTCAAACATAATCAACCTCTAAACCTCATCCTGGGCGACAAGGGGTACACTGCTCAACCGTCGCAGAAACTCGCTCCAGGTCATCAACTGCGCTCCCGGTGGTCCAACTGGACGAACTCGACGCCACCAACTCTTGGCGTCCTTATCCAAAAGTGCATGACCAAGCGCCCCGATGCTTCTCCTGGATGTACAAATCCTCGAACAGCTCTTCCATAGCAGCGATCCATTTCTCGGCCTCCCAAGGCTCCAAACTCAATCCCGAAATTTGTAGGGGATGGAACTTGTGACGCCCCACTTCCCAGGGGGTCACCCATCCTAGAACTACTATAGCTCTAGCACGCTTAACTCTCATAACCTCTTGGATTTTGCTACCATCCAAAATGCTATAGCCGGGTTAAGAGATTTAGTCCTATTATATCATTTATATACAGGACTAATCCAAATTACGGGGGTGTCACATTTTCCCCCCTTTAAGCCCTGACGTCCACGTTAGGCTCAAGCACACTCACAAGCACCAGGCAATGTGAGACTCGTCTCGCTAGCCTTAGCCGACCTTGTGAGGAGCTGCACTCCACTCACAACGGTCATTAGCCGGGGAGCCTCGCTCTACCCGCTATATAACCCTGGCTCAATCGAGACTCATCTCACATTTCTGGCTGGTGAATGTCTCTGATACCAACTGTGACGCCCCACTTCCCAGGGGGTCACCCATCCTAGAACTACTCTAGCTCTAGCACGCTTAACTCTCATAACCACTTGGATTTTGCTACCATCCAAAATGCTATAGCCGGGTTAAGAGATTTAGTCCTATTATATCATTTATATACAGGACTAATCCAAATTCTGGGGTTGTCACAGAACTGGATGAAGTAAAACAACCGGTCAGCAACCTCTCGCTGCTTCTGCACCATCAGTGGTGCGATCAGGGTCGAAATCGACGATGTTGCGGCCGGAAGCACTACTGGCGATACCCCGGGAGATGCTCTCAGCTCAAGCATGGGCGTCACGCGCTCCATGCTCTCTTCCTGGCGCCGCATCGCCTCCAACGTCTGAGCTACTTGAGCCTGTAACTCTCAGACCTCGCTCTGCTCTATCCCTTGCGTTTCCCGCTGTTCGACTCCTCATCCAAGGTCAAACACGCCCTCGCCGCTGCACGGCGTCTCGGAAGCATCGAAAACCACTACAACATAACAAACATTAGGACCAAAACTCTCTCGACCCAATCAGGCGAAAGTCTAGAACATGTTAACCATTCTAAAGCATTATGTTGTCTGCAGCCAACATAATCATCTTTTGAGAAATAACATGTAAGATCGCTCGCCCCAATCCTCTGGGGGAGGTACAAACTCAATCAGGACTCTCGGTAAAGTCACGTCTCTCATGACAGTCATCCTACTGTCCAACCAATAGCCTAGGGTCTCTAAGTCCTCAACGACCTATACACCTAGGCTCTGATACCACCTAAATCTGTCATGCCCCGGGGTCGAAACTGCGACCCGGGCTTGCCAACAGATCCGCCGTCTGTGCGGAAACTGCCGCACAGACGAAACGTCAATCCTGCAAGAGATGTATAGCTAACATCTATCAGAGCTGAAAAAGAAACTAATAGCTACATAAATCAACCGGACATCATGATAAATAAAAGTACTCAATACAAAGTCCGACAAGCTATGAAAATAATACAATCCTCACAAGTCTCTCAGAAAGTCCAGTACAAAAGTGTAGTCATAAAAAAAAAACCGGGTACATCTACCTCTGACTCTCAAAGCTGGTAAGGAACTACTCGGCCTCGTCCGCACCTCGATCTGCCGACCCCGCACGAACCAAGCCGGAACAGCTGCCTCAACCTGTCACCGCAGCGGGTGTGAGATCTACTGCAGAAGGCAGATCTCAGTGGGTACCGTCCCAATATCCACGCTATGCCCACTAAGTCTACTGGAGGCAAAACAGATAGGTATGCAGATAGATAGGTAGATAGATAAATAATGGTAAGCTGAAAGAAAACTACAGCTAATGTGTCTCAAACATAAAGCTCAAAAGGAAACTCTATCATAAACATGCTATGCATACTCTCGCTACTACTAAAATGCCTCAGTATCAATGCTCAAAGGAAAATCCATCTAAGAACATAATATGTGACCACCTGCTCATAACACCCAATCCCAAAGACTGCCACATAGGGTCCAGTCAGGCCTGCGCCTGTCGACTAGGAACGCACCTGACCATACCACACATCCCCATGAGGACGGGATTTACGTGGGGCGTCCTGTCCGACTATCTCAATCTCAATCAAGTAACCACCTGGTAACACGGCCAGGGGCATCAACCACCTGGTAACTCGGCCAGGGGCAAGTAACCACCTGGTAACTCGGCCAGGGGCAAGTAACCACCTGGTAACTCGGCCAGGGGCATCAACACATCTACGCATCCGGAGCGTGACCCGAGGGGAGCAACCCCAACGAGCTCAAGTATCACATCAGTCTCAACTGTCTCAATAAACGGCACATGCAGGCTATGGTCCACGATCAAACAGATCGGCAACTCAATGCTCAGAAGTACAACTCAGTCGGAAAAGACTCCTCGACTCAAACAAGAAAAGCCCAAATCCTCACATGATCTGTCGGAGAACCCTCAACGACTCAATCTGATAATGCACAACTCATGGCTAAGTCGGGAAACCTCCACGACTCGATCTGCCAGAACCCCAAACTCTCAAGCTAAGTCGGAGGTCCACCTCAACGACTAAATCGGAAAAACACAATCTAGAGCAATCACCCAATCCCCACAAGGAAGCTCATCTCACATGACACTAGAGCTCAACACACACGCTCAAAAAATCCACTCTGCCTCCCGGCACGAGTATACAAGCACCCTGAACCTATGCCATACCTTTGGCAACTCATAATTTAAAAATCATCTTTGAAAACCTTGATTTCCCTTAAAACGGGTTTCTCGATTTTTAAAACGGTTCAGGTGCAATTATGATGCAAACAAAGCATGAAACCTAGTGTCATATAATATTAGGAGTCTACTAAAAATAATCCGGGGTTCCAATAAATTATACAGAAAATTTCAGGCAACTATCAGATTAAAAATAGTGAAAAAATAGCAAGATAAACATGATCAACTTGCGTTCAATAGCATTAAAGGGCATTGCAAAAATTTTGGACAAATTCCAACCCACCTGGAACGCTTTCCGTAGGCAATCGCTGAAGTCAGTGAAGCGCCGGATCCTCCAGCTGTCGAAACCTCGAAAAACGCGCCGCGCGCGCACACACTACCGCGAGTCACGGAAAACTTCGCCGGAAGTCCAAATAAAATTCTTGAGTCCACCAATAATCCGGCGCACTCTGATCACTCCCGAACCAACACATAGCAACTACAAGGCTCAAACACACCACAACACCATCCTCAAGGTCCCCAGCCAATCTGCTCCCAAGGAGTCTCCAACAGCATAGATAAAGCATCAATTGCCCATTAATTAATAAATGTTCACTAACACAAAACACTTAATTCTATATACACTCTATAGCTGTCAACACACACAGCCCACACACTTCACCCAACCATGCTCTGATGAAATTCCAAAAACCACAACCACACCCACTTCACACACACACTGCCCAAGCTCCAGCACAACATAAAATCCACAACATAAGCTCCATGCACACAGCCTTGCAGCACAAGCTGCAACCACAAAAATGCCAGGAAAAGGGAGGAAAACCACAACACACTCCCACAGCCCTCACTCGGGAAAAAAAACTGCACGCCGCGCACTCGAACCGGGCTTCGCACGGCGCCACGCAGAAGTTCGACACAACGTCGTCGTCTTGTGAGAAAAAGGGGAATAAACACGAAAAGAAACGCACCACCTTGTTTAAATTGTATCTTGGCCTACAGGTGTCGGAACGGGGCGTATAAATACTCGTTTTGGGGCTACTCGTCACAAGAATCGCAACCGTGAATTTTTTGGAACTTTTGGAGCAATGCTTGGAGGTGAGAAATACCCTTCTTTGTGCTGTTTGGGAAAAACAGCAATACTGTTGGTGTACGTTTTGGGGTATGATTAGTGAATTGTGTTGTGTTGTTGTTTGTTGTGGTGTTGCATTATTGGGGTGATGTTGATTGGAGCAGAGGCTTGCGCGACATGTACCTAGGATGCGGGTTCAGCAGATTATGTTAGCAAGTGGCCACGCTCTTCACCGACTTCAGCTTTGCCTGCGGAAAGCGTTTCAGGTGGGTTGCTTCATCTCCAGAACCGGTGGACGATTCTCTAATTCTTATATTAGAATGCATACATGTTTAGGGTACAATAATTGTTTGTTATTGTGAGGTAAGCTAGGAAGGATGATTGTATAAGAGAATTGCAAGATTAATATTCATGTTAAATATTATCGAGGACTTGCAGGATTTAGATATTCATGCTGATGAATAGTAAATGCTTACCTAAGGGATTTACCCTATGTGATTGTTAGCATGCATATTTAATTGTACAACATTTAGCATCGAGATGGAAGCTTGTGGAATGGCCTAGATCATGCAGATTGATATACTTTAGTAGTGATCTTTTAGCATGCCTTGTTGCACATAGTCTTTTATGTTATGATTACTCGATGGAGTGGGAGGCTATATCTATGTTCGGGTATTATTCTGATCATTCTTTTGATGGACCCTGGATTATGGACAAGTGTAGTTCATTAGGGATTTTAGCATGTTGTTTATACCTTTGTGGAGCTATTGTGTGATTTACTCCCTTTCATTTCCTTGTGGACAAATGCATGCTTGTATGGACATCTAGCTAGGCCATCTTTTATTGTTACAATATCATGTTGGAATCTGACTTAGGAGAAACCATGTTTGTTCTTTCTCCTTTCTTCTAGATTCTAGATTCGTGTTGCTCGGGTTCGAGCAGGGGTGTGGGGATAGTGTAGTCGGGACTTTGTGTCTGGGACTAGTTGGATTAGTTTATGGACTTGTGGGGTTTTGCGGCGACCGCGGATATTGGGCGGTTGACCGGATATGTACTTGTGTATCAGATTAGGGATCGGGTTTCCCTTTATTGGATGGGTTTTCCCACTTTGATCAGAGTCGTGATCCAGTCCTGCTATATTACGATACATATGATACTGGTTATAGTGATACTTCACTCGTGTGGTCGCTCCCCTCGTGTAGAAATCTAGAATTTAAAAGTCTCTGTTTGCCTTTAAATATTTAAAATTTATCAATTTTGGCAAAAGTGGAGAGATAGTGGGTCAATAGTGGGCCCAGAGATATCGACTTTTGATCGGGGTCTGATCTGGAAAATCCGAGATCACCATTGCGATCGTCTCGTCGAAACATAGAAGTTTCATATTCATATGTTTTCGATCCGACGGTCGGATCTTCCAGAAATCAGAAATCAAAAAGCGGGCCCTGCGACTTAAGTAAATAGTAACCCTCGAGTTTTTAATCCCTCGCTTTCACTAATGGCCGAACCACTATCTAGAGTTTTAACATAGGAGTGTGAGTAATGGATCCTAGCTATTTTCGACGTTCTGAGCGCAATGGCACTGACGGATTTCGCGTTCGGCGATCCGGGTGCATCGAAGTGCGTGCAACGCACCAAAAATCGTCGAACTTTATGGAACAACTTTTAATCTGAGCGTCGAACAAACTAAGCAAATGCGCTACCTGACAGGTCTCGACGAGCCGAACGTCGTGACGAAGTCTGTTTCGCAAAACGACGATCGGATTACCTCGAAATGCGCAAAAAGTGCAGTATTTTGCAGAAATACTCGTAATTTTCTGCTCCAAAGAATTTGCGGCTTACAGATGAGGGACTTGACAGTAAAAGGACTAACTTTTGTTAAGGACTTATGTCCAAATACTGTTAGTTGAAGGGGTTTTGTGCAAATGTGCAACTAACACATGCACACACGTGTTGGAGTAATCCCGAATCCCTGCCTCTTCCTCTTCGGTAACTGAAGCTCCACCAGCATCTTCAGACCATAACCGACGCGGCCCCTCGGCTGCTGAAACCCCCGGCCGCTCGGGTCACCGGAGTTGAGGTTGAGAAACCTATAAATAGGAGCTTCTCTTGAGTTCTTGAAGCAGAGATCAACCAAGAGTTGTAGGGATAGCCCAACCTTCTTCTGAGAGCTCCACTGTGAGGCCGCAACCAACCTCTGGTGAACCCGACCCCGGCCGCCGCCGAGCGCCGCCGCAGCCATCTTCTTTTTCTCCTCTCTCTCCGACGAAGTGTGAAGTTGGACCAGACCTCTTCAACGTTGGATTGGGAGGTGTCTGAGGAGTCCCTGGTGCTTGAAGGACCCTGCTGGAAGCTAGCCGAGGCCGCGCGAGGTGGGAGGTGCAAGAAACCGGCTTCCTCCTTCTTCCCCGAGCTCGGCCAAGGTGAGGGTTTCGAACCAGTGTATGTTAGCCCTCTAGACCACGTGCAGTCGGTTTCCTAGGCCCTAAGAATCATCCCAGCAAATCCCCGAGCCCCCATGCACCACGGTTGGCCGGCGGCCACAATGGGTCGCCGGAAACCTAATCTAACTCCGCCTCGAGAGAACTCGTCAACCAGTCGACCATCAGAGCTAAAACTTGGTGTTATGGGACTGTTGGTGGTGGGGACCAACTCCACCAAATTTGATGGAGTATGGTCGAGCCAGTAAATTGTAGCTTGATGCCCTAGTTTTGTGAAAAATGCATGATTGGCCGGACTTTCTTTTCCGGCACCGGCGGGCTTCCCCGGCGCCGGCCATCAACCCAGAAAGCTTGCTGGGACCTTGAGGAGTGCTCCCATGCATTTGCATGGAACCCATGCTGCGCCCAATTGGTGCGGCCATGGATTGACCCGAGATAAGACCAAAGATGGTCGCCGGCGCTCCGGCCAACTCCGGCCGGGGCGGTGCTGGTCGGGAAGTTTTCTGTGGACCCAAGGAGCATTTCCATCCAAGTTAGAGGGCTCCAAATTGACTCTGTGGAATTTCACCATTAGAGGTGGCAAGCTCGAAACCGGAGCTTTGCTCCGCCGCGCCGCCGCCGCACCCCGAGGCCAGCCAAGGGTGGGGGAAAGCTTCCATGAAGCAGATGGCACCTACTGGTGCTTTTGGTTGAGCCCCAGACCCTTCGGATGAAGCATCACGAATTTTAAGAAAATGGGTCATCTTCTTCCTCGAGCCGAGCTCAACCTGGGGGTTTTCGAGTTGCTCTAGTTGAGGGGATGTGTTCCAAAATCTCTGGGGATCTAGTTGATCCAAGTTGGAAGCCCTCAGGTGCCCTGGTTGCAGAGAACCAAGTCTTCAATTGTGTTGTGTGTATGTGTTTCAAATGTGCATGCCACCTGTTTGTAAAAATGTCTCAAAGAACTTTAAATTAGAATTTGACAAAACTGTAAATATAAAACTTGTTTCCAATGATCCCCTGAGCTGTGTGCTCACTTCAGTTAAAACAGAAACTGAGTGGAATAAAAGTTGGAGCAATGTGAACTTGTATGTTTGCAAGTTGAGGGATCTCTGTGATCCAGCACACCTGGGCTGCAACTATGCCAAGCCCGGGCACCCTAGCAATGTTTAGAGACAGATTGATATACAAACTTTGGTTGTTTGAAGTCCAGATTAAAAGTTATAGTGAAATCAACATAAAACAGTAATGTTGGAACAAAACCCTATTTTAAAGTGTTGGCGAAGTCGCGACAGTGCATTCCTAGCTAATTTGGGGTCACTGGACGCGATGCTCGCGTTAAAATTTCTGTTTGAAGTCCCGAAGAAACTAAATGACATTAAGGCTATGTTAGTGCATATATTATGGGCCAAAGTTTGCCTCGGAACCCGTGATGCCACAAATGGGTGAGCACGGTGTTCAGCATGACATAAGTAACCTGCTGGAAGTGACGGAATGTTAAAATAATTTTCCTGCTAAAAGAACGAGCGAAAACAGTGCCCAAATTGGCACTAAAAGTAAATTTAAAAAGCCCTAGGGGTCTAGATGCAAAGATCACATCGTATACTGGTTAGTAAACTGATTCCTGAACCTTATTTCACCTTCAGGGTTACTTGGTAGCATCTGGTGTGCTGAGTGTACAGTTGGTTCAGATTAGCCGCCTGCGTTATATCAGGTGGGTTATCTTCGGTCCGGGTTTTATCAGTTCGGCCCTCTGGGGTGCGATACTGGTTGGACTCCTGTTCTTGGTAACTTAGTTTATTTTGAGCCTGTCTGCCTTTGGTTGCAATATATATTACTGTTAGTTGCTCTGACTAATTGGCCATTTCGTAGTTGCACTCCTATGCTTGATTATTATATCAGTTCTATTCTGTCTTACATGATTATTCTTAGTGCCTCTGGTATTTATATTTTATCTTGGAACATTTCCATGGTTGATGAGTAAGCCTGTTTGTCCTGTCGATCAAATGAAACACTGCTGAGCACATAGATTTGTTTAACTGATGTTTTACCGAGCTTCGTAGGGTCGCCGGAGTCTGTTCTTGTTTGATAGGGCAAAGGCAATTGCTCTACGAGGTTTGGAAACCCAAGCTTCGTAGTGTCGACTGAGTCTGTTCTTGTTTGATAGGACGAGGGCAATGCTTTTCGGGGTTTGGACTTTTCAAAACAGTTTTCTTAAAAATATGTGTTTAAGTTTTGTATCATTTGGTTGGTTTGTGTGGTTGAGTTGAGTTTATATGTAAGCTTCTGCTGAGTTTAGATTTGCCTTGATATTGCATATGAGTTGAGATTTATTGCTGAGTGTTCCTGCATAAGTGTTGAGATTCAGTTGATCTTGTCATTGCATCCCAGTGGGGATTTCTCGGCTTGTTGCCGATTACCCGGTCAGTGGACCGTGAGCTTGAGCATTTGCATATGATTCGCCCGCACCGTTGTACTTCACGAACATCAGCGGATTTGCTACCCGTAGCGATGTTCTTTACCGGTAAAGTGGTTAGCTGAGGCAACCCGTGACCCTAGTTTAGGGAATGTCAACCAGGTGGTGCCAAGTGGGCAGCCTTGCCTGAGGTCTTGTGAAGGCCAATATGGTAGCTTGTGATTGGGTCTTTGCGTTTTCATCTATTTGATGCATGTGTTGTTAAGTTGCTTTAACATGATTCTTTGATTCTTTGATCTGGCTTCTAGTTATCTACCTTTATATGATTCTATGTGATGCCTCTGATTATAGTTCCATTGTTATCTTGCTGATTGTCCTAACTCCTTGATGTGTTTTAAATTCTGCTAAAATTATCTCCTATGCTTGTACCCAGATTATGAGTTTTGCTTTCTTTACAGCACCAGTTATATATCTGCTTTACCCTAACCCCTGATCTATTACTATCTTCTAGCATTGTATACCAGTAGGTACGATCTGCTATTTCTCGGCTCGTCGTGCCCACTGGGATACACTCCGGTGTGTCTCACACCCTCGGGTGACTGTTTTTCAGGTCGAGCGGGTGTTGAGATGTCGGGACGAGTTGGTGAGATCACGAGATAGAGCTTGACCCTGGACAGCCGATAAGATCAAGTATTTAGTTATTTGTTGTATCAAATGTAATGCAATGTAATTGAGAAGTTATTGATATTGTAATTTAATCTTGCTTAGTAGATGTACGTAGTTAGTACTCTGATTGTATGCCAAGTGAGCCGTGCATATATAGAAAAGGCTCAATCCCCGTGCATATATCAGAGCAATAGGAAACGCAATGTCTAGGTTTGGCTAGGAACGAACCCTAGGATGACTCGTGTTACGAGAGAGTGCTGGGTAGTGTTCTAAGTCTGATAGGTCAAAACAGAAGTTGTGGGTCGACCGTACTAAAATAAATTATTAACTATTGCAGTTATGGCTCGCACTCGGCGTGGTGCTGGTGGTGGTCAAGGAACTGGCATGGGTCGAGGGGCTGCCCAAGCAACTGCTGAAAGTGGGGGCCCAGAGATCCCCGACAGAATGCAAAGATTTGAGGACCAGTTGGCTCAAATGGCTGCAATGATACAACAGTACATGCAGCGGGAGGCTAGTGTTCCTGCTGCACCTGCACCACCTACAGCACCAGCCTCTGCGACTGAGGGACCTCCTGTTCCTCCTGCACCAGTACCACCGGCTGAATCGGCTGCATCTGAAGCCGTTGCTGCAACTGTAGATGCTCCCGGGGTGGCAGGGGGTAACAATCCTAACAATCCTGCGGCCCTGGAAGCTGCCAGAGCAACGTACAAGGAAGAAAGATCAAGAGTCAGGGGAGTCCTGCTGGAGTTTAATAAATTCAAGCCCCAAGAATTCTCAGGCCGTGAAAAGGACCCCTGGGCCCTTGAAGAATGGCTAAACCACATGGAGAAGCTGTTTAGAGATTTGGACACTGAAGAGCAAGATAAGGTGACGCTGGGGGTGCACTGCCTTGGTGTCAGCGCAAGCTTATGGTGGCTGCGCTACCAACGCCACAATTTTGCTTCTGATGCAGCTAAGCCTACCTGGGAGCAATTTAGGGTGGCTCTATACCACCGCTACCTAAAGGAGACAGCACGAGAGGCATTAGAGCGGGACTTGGAAAACATGCGCCAAGGAGACCACACCCTGAGGGAGTACGAAGAAGAATTTACAAAAATTGCTGACCTGGTGCCATAAGCGGTGAAGGACGAGCGTCGCAAGGTTAGTTTATTTACTCAAGGCCTGCGACACGAGATCCGGCGTCAGTTGTCTTCACATTTGATCACCGACTACGACGAATGTATCGAGCGCTGCCTTGCCATTGAGGCTGAATTGAAAATCTCCCGGGCTGAGCGGGCAGCGATTGATAAAAGAAAAGGGATGAAGCGACAGTTCGCTGGAAATGGGGAGGGATCATCTGGATCAAATAGAAGACCCCCTAGACCCCCAGGAAATCAGAACCAAGCCAGTGGTTCTCGGACCTTCAATCGACAACATAGGGCGAGGCCTTGCGTCTTCTGCGGGGCAGATCATCAACCCATGACTTGCGACCTGCGCCACGGAAGATGCCATAATTGTGGTCAGCCTGGCCATATCTCTGCTAACTGCCTGCGGAGATCTGCTGCGAACCCACCAGCATTGGCTGTGCCACCTCTTGCTGCCCGGCCTCCAGCGCCAACCCAGAGCGTGGCTGCCTCAAATCGTCCTTCATCGCGCCAAACTGAGGGACCCCGCCAAGTGACGGGAGGACGGGTCTATGCTTTGACACAGCATGGCGAGCCGTCAGGGGAAGGCCCATCGGGAGCTTGAAATGTTGAAACAACGATGTAATAAATTAATACTTAGAAAACTGATATTTTGGGTGTTTTAGAAAACTTTTAAAGTATGTTTTATTAAGTTTCGGGGACGAAACTTCTTAGAAGTTGTGGGTGATGTAGAAATCTAGAATTTAAAAGTCTCTGTTTGCCTTTAAATATTTAAAATTTATCAATTTTGGCAAAAGTGGAGAGATAGTGGGTCAATAGTGGGCCCAGAGATATCGACTTTTGATCGGGGTCTGATCTGGAAAATTCGAGATCACCATTGCGAGCGTCTCGTCGAAACATAGAAGTTTCATATTCATATGTTTTCGATCCGACGGTCGGATCTTCCAGAAATCAGAAATCAAAAAGCGGGCCCCGCGACTTAAGTAAATAGTAACCCTCGAGTTTTTAATCCCTCGCTTTCACTAATGGCCGAACCACTATCTAGAGTTTTAACATAGGAGTGTGAGTAATGGATCCTAGCTATTTTCGACGTTCTGAGCGCAATGGCACTGACGGATTTCGCGTTCGGCGATCCGGGTGCATCGAAGTGCGTGCAACGCACCAAAAATCGTCGAACTTTATGGAACAACTTTTAATCCGAGCGTCGAACAAACTAAGCAAATGCGCTACCTGACAGGTCTCGACGAGCCGGACGTCGTGATGAAGTCTGTTTCGCAAAACGGCGATCGGATTACCTCGAAATGCGCAAAAAATGCAGTATTTTGCAGAAAAACCCGTAATTTTCTGCTCCGAAGAATTTACAGCTTACAGATGAGGGACTTGACAGTAAAAGGACTAACTTTTGTTAAGGACTTATGTCCAAATACTGTTAGTTGAAGGGGTTTTGTGCAAATGTGCAACTAACACATGCACACACGTGTTGGAGTAATCCCGAGTCCCTGCCTCTTCCTCTTCGGTAACTGAAACTCCACCAGCATCTTCAGACCATAACCGACGCGGCCCCTCGGCTGCTGAAACCCCCGGCCGCTCGGGTCACCGGAGTTGAGGTTGAGAAACCTATAAATAGGAGCTTCTCTTGAGTTCTTGAAGCAGAGATCAACCAAGAGTTGTAGGGATAGCCCAACCTTCTTCTGAGAGCTCCACTGTGAGGCCGCAACCAACCTCTGGTGAACCCGACCCCGGCCGCCGCCGAGCGCCGCCGCAGCCATCTTCTTTTTCTCCTCTCTCTCCAACGAAGTGTGAAGTTGGACTAGACCTCTTCAAGGTTGGATTGGGAGGTGTCTGAGGAGTCCCTGGTGCTTGAAGGACCCTGCTGGAAGTTAGCCGAGGCCTGCGCGAGGTGGGAGGTGCAAGACAACCGGCTTCCTCCTTCTTCCCCGAGCTCGGCCAAGGTGAGGTTTTCGAACCAGTGTATGTTAGCCCTCTAGACCACGTGCAGTCGGTTTCCTAGGCCCTAAGCATCATCCCAGCAAATCCCCGAGCCCCCATGCACCACGGTTGGCCGGCGGCCACAATGGGTCGCCGGAAACCTAATCTAACTCCGCCTCGAGAGAACTCGTCAACCAGTCGACCATCAGGGCTAAAACTTGGTGTGACGGGACTGTTGGTGGTGGGGACCAACTCCACCAAATTTGATGGAGTATGGTCGAGCCAGTAAATTGTAGCTTGATGCCCTAGTTTTGTGAAAAAATGCATGATTGGCCGGACTTTCTTTTCCGGCACCGGCGGGCTTCCCCGGCGCCGGCCATCAACCCAGAAAGCTTGCTGGGACCTTGAGGAGTTCTCCCATGCATTTGCATGGAACCCATGCTGCACCCAATTTTTTGCGGCCATGGATTGACCCGAGATAAGACCAAAGATGGTCGCCGGCGCTCCGGCCAACTCCGGCCGGGGCGGTGCTGGTCGGGAAGTTTTCTGTGGACCCAAGGAGCATTTCTATCCAAGTTAGAGGGCTCCAAATTGACTCTGTGGAATTTCACCATTAGATGTGGCAAGCTCGAAACCGGAGCTTTGCTCCGCCGCGCCGCCGCCGCACCCCGAGGCCAGCCAAGGGTGGGGGAAAGCTTCCATGAAGCAGATGGCACCTACTGGTGCTTTTGGTTGAGCCCCAGACCCTTCGGATGAAGCATCACGAATTTCAAGAAAATGGGTCATCTTCTTCCTCGAGCCGAGCTCAACCTGGGGGTTTTCGAGTTGCTCTAGTTGAGGGGATGTGTTCCAAAATCTCTGGGGATCTAGTTGATCCAAGTTGGAAGCCCTCAGGTGCCCTGGTTGCAGAGAACCAAGTCTTCAATTGTGTTGTGTGTATGTGTTTCAAATATGCATGCCACCTGTTTGTAAAAATGTCCCAAAGAACTTTAAATTAGAATTTGACAAAAACTGTAAATATAAAACTTGTTTCCAATGATCCCTGAGCTGTGTGCTCACTTTAGTTAAAACAGAAACTGAGTGGAATAAAAGTTGGAGCAATGTGAACTTGTATGTTTGCAAGTTGAGGGATCTCTGTGATCCAGCACACCTGGGCTGCAACTATGCCAAGCCCGGGCACCCTAGGCAATGTTAGAGACAGATTGATATACAAACTTTGGTTGTTTGAAGTCCAGATTAAAAGTTATAGTGAAATCAACATAAAACAGTAATGTTGGAACAAAACCCTATTTTAAAGTGTTGGCGAAGGCGCGACAGTGCATCCTAGCTAATTTGGGGTCACTGGACGCGATGCTCGCGTTGAAAATTTCTGTTTGAAGTCCCGAAGAAACTAATGACATTAAGGCTATGTTAGTGCATATATTATGGGCCAAAGTTGCCTCGGAACCCGTGATGCCACAAATGGGTGAGCACGGTGTTCAGCATGACATAAGTAACCTGGCTGGAAGTGACGGAATGTTAAAATAATTTTCCTGCTAAAAGAACGAGCGAAAACAGTGCCCAAATTGGCACTAAAAGTAAATTTAAAAAGCCCTAGGGTCTAGATGCAAAGATCACATCGTATCCTGGTTAGTAAACTGATTCCTGAACCTTATTTCACCTTCAGGGTTACTTGGTAGCATCTGGTGTGCTGAGTGTACAGTTGGTTTCAGATTAGCCGCCTGCGTTATATCAGGTGGGTTATCTTCGGTCCGGGTTTATCAGTTCGGCCCTCTGGGGTGCGATACTGGTTGGACTCCTGTTCTTGGTAAA
>JAQNDB010003727.1:0-27791 GCA_029204045.2 Tillandsia leiboldiana
TTTATATGAAGATGCACTAGCAGGGAAAATATATCTTCTGAAGATATCGAGGGTAGATTTTCAGATTCAAAATGAGAAGCTTCATTACTTTAACATTTATAGATTCTACGATCGTCTTAGATTCAATGTTAAATACTCGATATGCTCTGCTATTCGTAGAATAACCCAAAAAGATCCCTTCATTACTTCGAGAGTCGAACTTTCCAAGATTTCACGGTCACGTAAGATGTAACATCGACTCCCGAAGATACGAAAGTACTTGATATCCGGTTTTCTACTAAACCACAGCTCATATGGTGTATCAAGTTTCCTGGGCGCAAATACACTCTGTTAATGACATAGACAGCGGTGTTCACAGCTTCAGCCCAAAAATGTAGCGGTAATTTCCGGCTATGAAGCATCACACGCGCCATCTCTTGAACAACCCTGTTTTTGCGCTCAACAACACCATTCTGCTGAGGTGTATAGGGTGCCGAGAATTCATGTTTAATGCCATTTGAAGTACAAAAGTCAATGAATTTTGAATTTATGAATTCTCCACCCCTATCACTTCTAACACGAATGATCTTTTCATTCTTTTCAATCATAATACGATGGCAAATCTCATGAAAAGAGTCAAACGTATCAGCTTTCTCTCTCAAAAATGCTACCCATGAAAACCGAGAGAAATCATCAACCAATAAAAAGATGTACCACTTACCTCCCAAGGATGGTTGACGGTCGGCCCCATTAAGTCCATGTGCAAAAGTTCCAAGGCCGTTTTGTACCAACGTGGTTCAAGTTTTTGTGTGCAGTCCTAGACTGTTTACCCTTTTGGCAACCACCACACACAACATTTTGTTTAAATAAAAGCTTTGGAATCCCCTTGACCACGTCCTTGTTTGAAATTCTAGTAAGTTCCTTAAAATTTAAGTGACCTAGCCTTTCATGCCAAAGAGTTTCATTATTCAAAGCGGCTAAGTTACAATTTTCAGAAAATTTATTAGGAACAACATAACAATTGTTTTCAGATCTAACCCCTTTTAAAAAGAAGACATGGTCCTTATCAGTTACAACGCATTCAACCGATGAAAAGTTAACTGAAAAACCATTGTCGCAAAGTTGACTTATGCTTATGAGGTTAGTCTTAAGGCCATCAACAAATAAGACGTTTTTCAAAATCGGGCCATCTGGAATAGCTACCGTCCCTTTTCCAACAATTTTGGAAGATCGACCGTCTCCGAAAACAACGTGTCCTCCGGAGATTTTCTCAAGATTTTGAAAACTATTTTTGTCACCGGTCATGTGACGGGAACACCCGCTATCCAGATACCAAGACGAGCTATCATATGCATGCAAGGAAATATTGGAAACAAGACAAGGGAAAATTTCACCTTTGCGCACCCAAACCTTTTTGGAATGCGTCTGTAATGGTCGTGAAGTTTTGTGCCTAGGTGAAAGCGTCTTGTTAAAACGATTGTTGCTCCTTGATGAAGTCGTCTTGTGCGGTGAACTACCAAGTCTCTTTTCATTTGAAAAGTTTTGCTTTGATTTCCGGAAAGGAGCCCTTTTGGTAGTTGATGCAAGAGGTGCTTGAGATGAGCGTTCGACTCCCGTCTTGCAATATCTTCTTATGTGCCCTGAAACACCACAACGAAAACATACCTTATATCTTGACGATCCCAAGAGGATGAAGTAGGTTTGTTGTCGTTGTTTGTCTTGAATTCCGGTGTCGGAGGAGGAGATACCGACTGAGGCACAAAAACTGTCCCACTCAAACTTGGACTGTTTCCAGTTTGAGTGTATCCGAGGCCGAACCTATTTGATTGACCAAGACCAAGAAGTCTATCCAACTTACTCCTTCCTGAAGAGAATCGCTGTAAGTCATTCTTGAGTTGGAAAATGGTCTTTGTCATTTCCAGGTTATCCTGTCGAGCCTCGTTGTAGAGCTTTGAAAAGTGATTCGCGTTATCCACCAGATTTGTATGTTCCTTTTCAAGTTGCTCATTGGACTCTTGAAGGGAAGCATTTTCTTTTATCAGGTTTTCCCTTTCCACTTCAAGAGCGTTTGAGAGAGAAGTCGCTCTTTTTGCTTCTTCTTCGAGATCATGCAATCTCCCTCTCAAACTCTTGTTTTGCTTAGCCACTTTCTTTGAGTCCCTCAAAAGTCTGTGGTAGGCTAGAGCAAAATCTTCACCTTCCGAATCATCCGATTCGTTGTCCGTTGCGTTCTTTTCAACAGTGGAGTTGGACAACGACTCAGATGTATTTGCCATAAAGCACATGAAGGGTGAAGATATGGACGCGTGGAATGCCGTGGAGCTCTTTTCTTCATCACTTGAAGACGACTCATTTGACGTTGAGTTGTCATCCCAAGTGACGACTTGCATCGCCTTCTTCTTTGCCGGATACTTGTTAGGACATTCCGTTGCAATGTGGCCGTAGCCTCGACATTTGAAGCATTGCAGTTGTCCTTCTGAACTTTTCTTATCCTTTGAGAAGTTTCCTGCTTTCTTGACTTGTGACTTGGAGTACCCTTGCCTTTGTTCCACTTTCCGAAGGATGGAGATTTGCTTGAATTACCCCTTCGGAAGTTGCGGCGAAACTTCCTTGTCAAGAGAGCGAGCTGCTTCTCAAATTCCTCCATAGAAAGGTTCTCGTCATCGTCCGAGGAGGATGTATCCGCGTCTTCTTCCTTAGTTGTTTTCAACGCATAACCTGAAGACTTAGAAGTGGATGCTTTTCCAGAAGAATTGTTAGTATTAAAAGTCATTTCATAAGTTTGTAATGAACCAACTAATTCTTCTACACGTATTTCGTCCGGGTGTTTAATAGTTTCAATGGCAGTAACCTTTGGGCGAAATCGTTCAGGAAGAGTTCTTAAGATTTTTCTTACAATCTTAAATTCTGGAATCTTCTCTCCCAGATTAGCACATGAGTTTACGATGTCTTGCAATCGTGTATAGTAGTCCGTGAAAGATTCATTTTCTGCCATCAAGATGGAGTCAAACTTGCTCGTAAGCATCTGCAGTTTCTGAATCTTCACGAGGTTAGTTCCCTCATGTGTAACCTGGAGAACATCCCAGATTTCTTTCGCAGTCTCACATGCCGAGACGCGAGAGAATTCAGTTGAGATAAGGCATTAAAAATAGCATTAATTCCCTTGCCATTGTAAGAGGATAACTCAAACTCTTCCTTGGTCCATTTCGACCTAGGTTTTAAGGTGTGAACATCAGAGATAAGTTCAGTTGGATTAGTCCATCCTGATTCAATTGAATGCCACACCCTTTCGTCGATGGAAGATAAAAAGGCTTTCATCCGTACTTTCCAGTACGCATAATTTGTTCCATCAAAGAAAGGGGGTCGATTGATGTTTCCACCTTCAACCATTGTTCACAACCCTATTCCCTCTCTGATACCACTTGTTGGGTCGTATATAATACGGATCTAAATAGGGGAAGAAACACCTAGAGGGGGGTGAATAGGTGTAAACGTATAAACACTCCAAAAATCGTTGCGATAAAACCCAATGCGGAAAATAAAATAACACGCAAGATTTTTACGTGGAAAACTCCATCACCGGAGTAAAAAACCACGGGACCGATAACACGGCAGAAATCCACTAGAATTAAAACACGTACAAGGTGATTTACCGTACACACTTACGACTCAACCTTTTCCATACGCTCCTAGAGGATCTTCTCCGCTCGCTCCAGACGCTTCTCGAATCCACGATCTGCGCCCAACGCCGAATCCACGGCGTCCAACGTCGAATCCACGACGTCCAGACCGAATCCACGGTCTTCACCCAATAGCACCGTTCGAATCCACGAACGTGCCTCGCTCCGAATCCACGAGAGCGATTGAACCTTGAATCCACAAGGACACGCGAATCCACGCGCCGATTTTTGGGGTAAATCGTTGTTTTTTGGGTGGTGATGATCCGCCGAATACTTAGATCAAAGATAGATCGGAAATACCATCTAAGTATTCATTAGTTTGATTCAACTCAAGATGTGAGTATGAAAACCTAGAATCAAACTAATCAATATAGATGAAGAAACATAGAGTATTCTCTAATGATTTCCTTTCTTCTCTATATGTGGATCTATAGCCGTATAAGATGATATATGAAAATGACGGCTATGTGGATTCACCCTAGAAAAGGAGTCATAGGGTGTATTTATAGGTTAGAAACCCTAGGAAGGAGATAAGAATCAAAAACCTGCCATTTCTGGATTTTTACGGACGGCGATCCGGATCGTGATAACTAGGATCCGGATCGTCACAACGAAACAGCCAATTCCAGAAAAATGAAGGTTCGGGATCCGGATCATGTGACTACGATCCGGATCGTTCATACAGTTCACCAAACATCAACGTTCGGGATCCGAATTGCGAAGCAAGATCCGGATCGTTCAAGGTAGATGGTAAACTCAACGTTCGGGATCCGGATCAAGAGACTACGATCCGGATTGCGACGATGTATGAACGAACCACCTTCGGGATCCGGATCGAACAACCTGATCCGGATCCTGAACATGTCCCAAGTCCAGTTTTTGATTTTTATGCAATGAAAGATTCTTCCAAGTGTTTCTACACTACAAGAAGTATTCGGATCACACAAATTCTTTAGTTAAACATACCTGATCCTTCTGAATTCTTCTTTCTTGAGATTGAGTTAAATGAATCAACTTTTCTTCACCTTCAATCTTCAGGACTTGAAACTTTCACGAAACTACGCCAACTCAAATTCCGTAACACATGTTATCATCTGTTCCACTTTTTGAGCATTTAGATAGGGGCATAGTAGATGTAGAGTTATTCATTTCCAGCTCTTTCCTTCAGTATTTCATTTGTTACAGCATGCCTCTAGTAGACTTAGTGGGCAGACCGTTGGGCTTGTTGGCGGCACCCACTGAGAACTACTGTGGGATGTAGTTCTCACACCCGTCGTGGTGTTTTTTTCCCCAGGGACGTCTGCTCCTGTTCCTGCTGCTCCAGTTACTACTTCTTCAGATCGAGGTAAGGGAGTCGCGATCGAGCTAGATCTGTCACGCCCCGGCGTCGAAACTGTGACCCGGGCTCGCCAACAGATCCGCCGCCCATACGGGAAGCCCCATATAGACGAAGCGACAACCTTGAAAAGATCAACAATACAATACAGATATCAGAGCTGAAAGTAAACTGCTAGAAATAAAAATATATACAATCCAAGTCCTCACCAAAATACAAAAGTCTCTCTCAGCAATAAAAGGAAAGTACAACTCTATACCTCACTACAAAGTCTCTCAACAAGAAACTCTCAAAATAATAAGGGTACATCTACTCTCTGGACGATGGCTGGTAGGGATCTAGCTCGCGACTCCCTTACCTCGATCTGAAGAAGCAGCAACTGAAGCAGCAGGAACAAGAGCAGACGTCCCTAGGGAAAAAGACACCACGACGGGTGTGAGAACTACATCCCACAGTAGTTCTTAGTGGGTGCCGCCAACAAGCCCAACGGTCTGCCCACTAAGTCTACTAGAGACATGCTGTAACAAATGAAATACTGAAGGAAAGAGCTGGAAATGAATAACTCTACAGCTACTATGCCCCCATCTAGATGCTCAAAAAGTGGAACCGATGATAACATGGTGCATCTACTATCCCTCAACTCAGATCACCCAATCTACCTGACTGCCTCCTCGGGTCTAGTCAAACCTGCGCCTACCTACTGCCGTTACAACCCGGAGGACCGGACTTACGTAGGGCGTCCGTAGCTGCCAAAACTGGCCCAGCCAGAGGGACTGTGTCCGTAACTGCCAAAACTGGCCCAGTCAGAGGGACGACGTCGACAAGTCGCGATACCAAAGTGCAGACCCACCCCGGACGTGGCACTCGAGGGGAGCGACCCCAACGAGGACAAAGGTATCCGCGCACTCTGTCGAGCTCAGGTGGCACTGCAGGCTATAGTCCAAAATCCACGCTCACGCTCTGAACGGAAGGACTCAATCCTCAAACATGTCGCACAACAGTCGGAGCACTCTCGACGACTCAGCTGATCAGCTCTCACGAAACACGAGACACCAGCCTCTCCAACAACTCATAGCACAAAACACACTAGCTGGAGATACTCCACAGCCAGGATCGACCCACAACTCAGGGCTAACAATCTGGTCGGACAACAATCAATGACCCGGGACCACCGTCAACTCCGACGGTTCCCAACAACAGAACCCTAAACTCACAGGAAAGACCGACACCATAAGGGTTCGGAAACCCGATAGGCCGGTGCTTAGAACCCTATCAAACAAGAACAGACTCTAGGCTCCGCCTATCGAAGTTCCCAACCCCCTTATAGTTCGGGAACACAACAACCACGGTACAACACGCAGAAGACACAAACCAGGGCCCGAAAGTTCTGGGAGACCTACACCTACAACCCTATCAAACAAGAACAGGTTCCAGGCTCGGCCCCCGTGGCTTTCGTCCCGACAAAGGAACGACCCCTAGAACCCAGACCACTCGAATCCTTTCGAGTGGGGAGATTTACAGGAAAAAGGTGACATTTGTTATTGAAAACCATTTTCACTCAACCCACGCGGGTGAGGACTAAAAGTAGTTCCTTTTTTGAAAAACTCTCTTGATTTGAGGAAAAATCCATTTTTAATGATTTTTAGAGTTTTTAGGAAAAATAGTTAGAAAACAAGTATTTTACCCAAACCCCGAAGGGTTGATGCCTTTGTCCAATCAAACAAGAACAGACTCCAGCGGCCCTTCGATGCTTGGAAGAAAACGTTGGTAGACTAAAATCATGTATATGTCGAAAAGGGTTCTGGGTTCTAGGTCCTGCTAACACTGGTACACTACTGCCACTAACACAGTGGCGACCACCCAAACAGGGGAAAACAAGACCTCCCGGGACCACCGTTTACCCCAAACGGTTTCCGGTACAGACAAGCGATCCACTACATCTACCAGACTCCACTCCGCTCCCAAGCACAAGTGCAAATGCATCCCACACTAAAAGGAAGTCCCGACCGCTCGGCCCACTACCCGGGCGAGGATAACACTAAGTCCAGGAATGAAACACAATATGTGGATGTCTAAACATAAATAACCCCCTTATAGTTCGGGAACACAACAACCACGGTACAACACGCAGAAGACACAAACCAGGGCCCGAAAGTTCCGGGAGACCTACACCTACAACCCTATCAAACAAGAACAGGTTCCAGGCTCGGCCCCCGTGGCTTTCGTCCCGACAAAGGAACGACCCCTAGAACCCAGACCACTCGAATCCTTTCGAGTGGGGAGATTTACAGGAAAAAGGTGACATTTGTTATTGAAAACCATTTTCACTCAACCCACGCGGGTGAGGACTAAAAGTAGTTCCTTTTTTGAAAAACTCTCTTGATTTGAGGAAAAATCCATTTTTAATGATTTTTAGTTCTTTTAGGAAAAATAGTTAGAAAACAAGTATTTTACCCAAACCCCGAAGGGCTGATGCCTTTGTCCAATCAAACAAGAACAGACTCCAGCGGCCCTTCGATGCTTGGAAGAAAACGTTGGTAGACTAAAATCATGTATATGTCGAAAAGGGTTCTGGGTTCTAGGTCCTGCTAACACTGGTACACTACTGCCACTAACACAGTGGCGACCATCCAAACAGGGGAAAACAAGACCTCCCGGGACCACCGTTTACCCCAAACGGTTCCCGGTACAGACAAGCGATCCACTACATCTACCAGACTCCACTCTGCTCCCAAGCACAAGTGCAAATGCATCCCACACTAAAAGGAAGTCCCAACCGCTCGGCCCACTACCCGGGCGAGGATAACACTAAGTCCAGGAATGAAACACAATGTGTGGATGTCTAAACATAAATAACCCTAGCCCAAGTGAGGGTTTTCTACTGGTCTGGTTACACATGCAACATATGACGGGGGTGCTACGTCAAGTTCCAATGACTAATATTTAACAGGTGGTAGGAAGCAGAAGAGATCATACTATCATCAGATAAATACAAGGAATAACAATTCCTACATTCTAGCATGCTACACAAGAACCCACTATCATGCATGGTCCTACTATAGCAGATTTAATGTCCAGTCCATCAAACTTGGAGACAAGGCCACCCACCTGAAGGCGCTAACTGTCTAAAGTCCCACAGCTGAAAATACCCCAAAATCAATAACTCCAGATCCAACGGGCCCAGCAATACCCGCAAATCCTCCTGGGTACAACACAAGGCTTACAATTACACTTTATTCCAAAATTAAACCAAGTAATCACAATCTGAAATTCAGTCCCAAAGATGCCAATTATTCACCTGCAGAAAGGGCTCCGAAAAATCTGATAAAAATACCACAGCGATCCTCGCGTCGAGACCTTCGAAACGGGTACCTGTACGCCCAATTCCGAGCACCGTAGGCCAAGTTACAAATTCCACAACACAGGTGCGTAAAACCTCACAACCACACAACTGTAATCCCATGCACAGATAAAGGGAGAAAACCATACCTCCGGGAAGGTCTCGAAAAAATCCAAGAAAAATACTATGATAATCCTCGCGATGAGTAGATACAAAAAGTGCAAAGGCTTGTCTCAATCCAATGTCCGAGCGCGGAGAAAACCTCGAATCAATCTGCTGTCCTTGAAATCCTCACAGAAAACCAGGGTCCCAGTAAGCATGGAAGAACTCCTCGAAAAACGCAAAATGACATAATGCTGAAAATACCAAGATCGTAGCCTTACCTGTCGTGGATCCAACGGCGAAGAAATCGCTTGAAAAGGTGGTCGGAGTAGGCCGGGGGAGCTCACGCACCGAAACGCGACGGGAGAAACACCGGCGAAGGAACATCGCGATGCGCCAAGAAAATGGAAACCTCGATAAGCGTGCCATGTAAAATCCCCGAAATCGACAGATGGATGCAGCACTGCGTGTGGATCAACTTTGCTATAGAACTCCCGTCGGTTTTGCCAAAAATTTGCAAAAGAATGCGGCTCGGGCTATTTATAGGCCGCAACAAACAAATGAAAAAATTCCATTCATGTCCCCAGATTCGGGCGCTCCCGAAGATTCGGGCGCCCGAATCCGACCGCAGAGGGGAAACACTGTAGGTGCCCGGAATTCTCTCGTGCCGCGACGTCACCCGCACAGCAAACAGCTGTGCGGGGCTCGCCGGGAGTGGCCACGTGGCCCTCCCGGTGACCGACATGTGTCCCGCACAGCAAACAGCTGTGCGGGGCGCGTGTGGTGCCGCTGCGTGGCGCCTCCCCGGTCAAACGAGTAGGTGGCGCCCGCCAATCGCGGAGCGCCACCTGTCCCTGGCACTGTCGCGGTCACACGTGCGGGCAGGCGCAGCCTGGCTGCCTGCCACGCACGCGCCCCGAGGCGCCCGCCCACGACCCCGTGCGCCGCGCCTCGTGAGCCCGCGAGTAGCACGCCGACACGTGTCCCCTGCACTCGGTCCACGCACCCTACTTCGGGTTCCGTGGACCGCGCCGCGTGCACCGACCAACCGGGGACTGCCACGTGTCCACCCGCCTTGGTCCATGCACCGCCGCGCCACCCAGTAGACCGCGCATCACGAGCCCGCCAATCAGGCGGCGCCACGTGTCCATGCGCCGGGTCCGTGCACCCAGCCGCGCCTCTATGTGGACCAAGTGCTGCGGACCGGCCAATAACAGGCCGCCACGTGGCAGCCGACGGTCCACGGCCCCTCCCATGCACCGAAATTCAGCGAAAACTTCTGGGAGTCCGTTTTTGGGCCTCCGAACTCAGAATCAAACAAGCAAATAGCCGTTTTCAAGCGTTTTTCTGCGCTGAATGCAAATCCAACCTCTGTTTGGCCCAAAACCAATTAAAAAATTTGGTAAATGTAGCCGAAGGCAAATCCAGCTGTGGATATCACACAGGGTCCATCTGTGGCATCCCTTTGATGCACTATGGGCCAGACACACCAGCACTTGGTGTTCTACACCACGGTTCATGGGAGAAGCTGCACGGGGATTGGGGTCACCACAAGATCCCTACCAGTCGTCGTCCAGAGAGTAGATGTACCCTTATTATTTTGAGAGTTTCTTGTTGAGAGACCTTGTAGTGAGGTATAGAGTTGTACTCTTCTTTCATTGCTGAGAGTGACTTTTGTATTTTGGTGAGGACTTGGATTGTATCTTTTGGACTTGTATTTATTTTTATTCAGCTTTTACTCTTCAGCTCTGATATCTGTTTAGTATCGTATCTTCCTTTTGTAGGTTTGACGCTTCGTCTATACGGGGTTCACCGTATGGGCGGCGAATCTGTTGGCGAGCCCGGGTCGCAGTTTCAACCCCGGGGCGTGACTGATTAGAGTGGTATCAGAGCCTAGGTTGTAGGTCGTTGTGGACTTAGTAACCTTAGGCTTGTGGTTGGACATTAGGATGACCACGTGAGAGTCGTGACTTTTAGCGAGAGTCCTGATTGAGTTTTATACCTCTCCCAAGGGATGGGATGAGTGATTGGCATGTTATTCTCCTAAGTGATTATGTTGGCTGCAGACAACATAATGCTACGGAATGGATGACATGTCTTAGACTTTCGCTGGATTGGGTCGAGTGTTGTTTGGTGCTGTCCTGATGTTTGCGTGTGGATTGCAGGTGGGCACGATGCCTCCCCGACGCAGGATGCAGACACGTTCTCAGCTTTCCTCCTTCCATGAGCCTGAGCAGGAGGAGTCAGCACAGGGTCAGCAGAGTGAGGTGCGGTAGCTTCGGGCTCAGATGGCCCATTTGTCAGAGACTCTCCGACGTCAGGAATAGACTTCACGGCGCCAGGAGGAGATTTTACGGCGCCGGGAGGAGGCCATGGACCGGATGATGCGCATGATGGAGCAGAGGGTACAGCTGGTTGTAGCACACCCATAGAGTTTCCCCGTACCTTCTTCGCCAGCTGTGGCACCCCCAGTTGTACAAGCAGCACAGGCAGCCCCTACTGCACCGGTTACCAGTGGTCAGCCGTCCGGGACGGCAGGATAGTTGACCCCTGCAGACCAGCGAGAGGTGGTTGACTTGTTGATGAGGTTCCGTCAGTTCGACCCATCTCATTTTTCGGGACTGAGTGTGGAGCCGTGGGAGGCAGAATCGTGGATCACGGCGATGGAGCGACATTTTGAGAGTCTGTTTATTCATGAGCGGTTTCAGGTACTGTTGGCGACAAACTTCTTGGAGCGCAACGCCGAGGCTTGGTGGCGGCGTGTGCGACCTGCTGGTCCGCCTGGGAGACAGCTCCTTACTTGGGCAGAGTTCCGCAGTCTTCTTCTTGGGGCTTTCTTTCCGGAGAGCGTCCGTCAGAGGTTGGAGGAGCAGCTGAAGAATCTCCGTCAGGGAGATCGGCCCGTGCATGAGTACATTGCAGGCTTCAACCAGTTGTTGGCCTGTGTACCACACGCTGCGAGGGACGAGGCGCATCGGATTTATATGTTCGAGCGGGGTTTGCGCCGAGAGATTTATCAGTTCATCCATTCGCGCAGATTACAGACGTTGGATGTATCTATGGAGCAGGCACTTTACGTTGAGCGCGGAGAGGCGGTGATGATTGAGGTGGCTCCAGCTCCCGCAGTGATTCCAGGGGCGAAGCGCCCAGTACCGGTTGATGAGGGATAGACGAGTCGGCAGGCAGCTCCGAGACCTCCACGATCTCACCCTGAGGGTCGTGAGTTTTAGAGGTGCTAGAGATCAGGTGGGCACCCGCGGCAGCCGCAGTATCAGCAGCGACAGCAGTTTCAGCAGCAGTATCGGCAGCAGCGACATGAGCGGTGTGTCATCTGTGGCGGCCCTCATCCACCTTCGCAGTGTGATCAGAGACAGGGACGGTGTTTCCTATGTGGAGAGTTGGGACATTTTCGAGCAGCTTGTCCCCGAGCCATTCTGTCAGTGCGACCCCTTGCTACAGCACCCCCCTTGCCTGTTCAGGAAGCTGAAGCCCCTCCGGTACACCGTCAGACAGAGTGGGGTACGATGTCGGGACAGACGGGACGATGATCATCAGCACCCCGTGGACGGGTTTACGCAGCCCTGGTGGAGGGCACCCCAGCAGCAGATCCTATCGCCGCAGGTATGGCTTTATTTTCAGTCAGTTGAGTGAGTATTTCGGTACTGCTGCATCCTTCTACACATGAGTTAGGAAATTTTGCTACATGCATTAGCGATTGGATTCTTCATAGTATCCTGCGAGTTGAGGAGGATTGCAGTGCATGATCAATACAGTTGAGACTTGGGGAAGTACATCGGCAGGTGTGACGGTTTAGTTACAGCTCCACTACTCAGATTGAGCACACGGGATGGACCAGTTGGTGCGGTATCGTGCAACGATTGATTGTGGATCGAGAACAGTGGCCTTCTCGCAAGTTGGATAACAGGAGATCATTTTCACAGGGCACCGAGGCATCCTTTCTGCAGCAGTGGCTTCAGTGGTGTTGGGTTAGGTGCTACCCGTTGAGCGTAGGTGACGCCTAGGACTAGAGATTGTGTCTCTAGGGGTTCCGGATAGGGTTGTGTTTCTAGGGGTCACGGATAGATCGTAGCTTCCGTTTTTGTAGCCACAGCAGGAACGACATCAACACTTTTCTCCATTTTTCTCGCCCTTGCGCTGAAATTTACGAACAGGACGAAAGCTTCGAAAGGCTACTCCAGAAATGGAGACGGTGCCCGAACATGTTCTTGTTTGATTGGGGCGAGGGCACTGGTCTTTCGGAATTTTTGAACTTTTCGTTAATTCAGCTGTTTTCTAAATTGAGAGTTGGGGTTGATGACTTTCCTGCTGGTTGGGCCCTTACCTTTCTTGTTGGTTGTGTTGGCGTAATTCGTGTAGTTTGGATGAGTAGAGTTGGCGGTTCTTCCTTGTCCCCAGTTTTCTTGGAGTTCCGGAGGTTTTCCAGCTTTTGGATTCGCTTTGTGGAGAGTGAGTAGCGACTGGGGAGTTGGAGACTGTGTTGATGGATGCTTATCGTTGGCTTGGAGACTCCCTTTTTAGCCGTGTTAGTTTCGAGGACGAAACTTTCTTTTAGTGGGGGAGGATGTGAGGACCCGAATCCCCACTTATGGGTTTATTGATGGATTAGTGGTTTCTGGAAATGTTTGTGCGTTTGTCGGGCCCCAGAAATGGATTCCTGGTGTAAATGGGAGCAAGATTGCTTAACAGGAGGCCCATATTCGGTGATTGAGGTTTTTGCGCGTGTATTGGAACCAAGGAATTGACCCGGCTCAAAAAAATGGATCAAGTTCACTTCTCCGGGAATTTTCGGCAAATTTTAGAAGTGGAATTGGGCCGAACGGACATTGGATTTGGATTCAGCGCGCGAAAACGATGAAGATGGACTATTTACTTGTATTTTTTGGAGTCCGGAGGTGAAAACACGGATTTCGAGGGGTTTGTGTACTGTTTCGGCGGCCGGAGAGGCGGCGGCGGCGGCTGACGGCGGAGCGCGGCGGCGGGCGGAGGCGCAGCCGCTTGGTCCACCGCGGAGGCGTGCACCCGGGCGCTGGCCACGTGGCGTCTTCCTGTTGTCCGGCGCAGCAGGCGCGGTCCACGGAATTGGCGCGGGTGTACGGTGGACCGAGGGGTGGCCACGTGGCGGCTCGTGGTTGGCGGGTCTTGTGCGCGCGGTTCACGCAGCGGCGGGGGCAGGTGACCGTACCTACCAGGCGGTCGGGGGCGATGTGGGGGCGCCACGTGGCGCCCCGCGATTGGCCGGGCGCAGCCACACCCACACCACCGTGTCGGCCATGCGTCGCTCCGCGATTCGCGGGCGCGCGTGCGTCGGGCGCAGGGAGTGTCGGGCGCACACGTGGGGACCTCTGGAGCTTTCGGGCGCGCACGGTGTTGGGCCGGGCCCAACACTGTAGCAGCCCGATAGTTCCGGGCGCCCGGTTTTGGGCCCAAAAGTCCAAATTCAGGATTTTTTCGGGCTGGGCCTATTTAAAGCCCTCTTTCACCCCAAGTTTGGGGTTTTTGCCAAACTCCTGTTGTCACGCCCCGGGTGAATGCCAAACTCCTGTTGCCGCAATACCCGTAATCAAGTTCCACTTGTTCGCGACTCCAAGGTCCCAGCTACACTATCCCAAAGCCCCTGCTCATTCCCGAGCAACATGAATCAAAAGTCCCTATGCAAAGGAGAAAAGAAACAATCATAGTTTCTCCTAAGTCAAGTCCCAATATGATAGTGTAGCAATAAATAGTGGCCTAACTAGATGTCCATACAAGCATGCAATTGTCCTCTTTTAAAACTGTAGAAAAGTGTCTGATATTTATTCTAAAAAGATTGATCTTACTGTACCGACATAATAAGTCATTTGCATGAGAGATTATGATATAACATTTGTCCCAAGAACATTGTCCCAATTTAACATAAATGAGCTGTCATATAATTTGTGGGGTCTACTCATGCAATTCACAATTGGAATACCGATTATCAGTTTTGAAATAGGGGATCTCTAATACTCCTAGTGAGTTAGTCAAAAGTGAGGTAAGCAACAACCACCCACCTCGAAAAGCGTAAACCACACCCAAACAGCCTCCTTGCTGTCCACAGTCCTCTACCCCCGCAACTCATCGAAAACAGTGCACAACTGCACAGAATAACACACCTAGTGTAAACACAAATCCCCAAAATACAGCCTTTGTTGTTTTTCCAAATAGCACAAAAAAGGAGGGATTTTCACCTCTATATACTGCTCCGAAAAATCCAGAAAAATTACGGTTGCGTTTCTTGCGACGAGTAGATCAAAATCGACTACTTATACACCTTGATCCGATGTTCCTAGCCCAAGATATAAATCAGAGAAGTCGATGCTGTCCAGAAAATACCACAGCAAAATGGGGGTCAAAGGTGCCTCGGGAACCATGCCAAAAGTGCGAAATGGAGCGAAGTGATCAACACAAAAAACAAAGCCTTACCCATTAGGAATGCGCTGCCGTAGGAATCTTTCAAAAATTCCTCGTGGTTAGAGCACAGGAATTTTCCGACTGAACTGCGACGGAAAAGGGCCAAAAAAAGGAAACGTCGAAGCGCGCCGCGTCGCAGATAACTCGCTGTCGGCAACTCCAAAAATTCTGAAACTTCTAGGGGAGAGAGAGGACAGAGAGGGGAACAATTTTCGTATAGACCATAAGCTCACTTTCTGTAAGACCTGGCTTTTCCGTGACCCTTCCCGTTATCCCTTTCTTACGACTGTCCGACTCTGGGACAATTTTTAGTGTTTTTCCGGAAAGTCCGTCGGGACTCGCGGAATATTTTTAGGCGGAAGGGCTCGCGAAACGGAGAACGGGGACACGATCGGTTTCGGATTCCGACTCCCGGTTCTCCCAGAATAAATTTTTGAAGTTCGGACCCCCTTAGACGCCTCGGGATCCGTGTCGGCAGCCCGCACACCTTTTAAGGTAAACCCTAATTCCTTTAGTATATAAATATAGCCGTGTGGGAAAGAGGATTAGGGTTCCTCTTTTTCTTTGTCTTTTGGTGGCCGCCTCTTTTCTTCTTCCTCTTCTTCCTCCCTCGTAGCCGCCGGCAAAGAATAACCAAGCGCACGGGCAAGGGTGGACCGGTGGAGGCAAGCGGACGATCCCTCCTTCTCCTCCTCTTTCGCACATCGAGGTGAGTCGGAAACGTTTCCGTTTGGGGGAATCTCCCTCTCTTTTTTCTTTTGTTGGTCACGAGGAGGGAGGAGGGGGGGGCGGCGCCGTCGCGCATCGCTGCGCGCGGGGCCGGCCGCGGGTGGGGCGCCGTGCGGGCAAGTGCCGCGCGGGGTCGCCCCACGCCGCGGGCAGCGCGCCGCGCGACACTCGGCCGCGCGCGGGGCCGCCCACAAGAGGGGGCGCCCGCGCGGGCTGGTGCCGCGCGGGGCCGCCCCGCACCGCGGGCAGCGCGCCCGCGCGGCGCTCGGCCGCGCGGGGCCGCCCGCAAGAGCGGGGCGCCCGCGAGGGCTGGTGCCGCGCGGGGCCGCCCCGCACCGCGGGCAGCGCGCCCGCGCGGCGCTCGGCCGCGCGGGGCCGCCCGCAAGAGGGGGCGCCCGCGCGGGCTGGTGCCGCGCGGGGCCGCCCCGCACCGCGGGCAGCGCGCCCGCGCGGCGCTCGGCCGCGCGGGGCCGCCCGCAAGAGGGGGCGCCCGCGCGGGCTGGTGCCGCGCGGGGCCGCCCCGCACCGCGGGCAGCGCGCCCGCGCGGCGCTCGGCCGCGCGGGGCCGCCCGCAAGAGGGGGCGCCGCGCGGGCTGGTGCCGCGCGGGGCCGCCCCGCACCGCGGGCAGCGCGCCCGCGCGGCGCTCGGCCGCGCGGGGCCGCCGCAAGAGGGGGCGCCCGCGCGGGCTGGTGCCGCGCGGGGCCGCCCCGCACCGCGGGCAGCGCGCCGCGCGGCGCTCGGCCGCGCGGGGCCGCCCGCAAGAGGGGGGCACCCGCGCGGGCTGGTGCCGCGCGGGGTCGCCCCGCTCCGCGAGCAGCGCGCCCGCGCGGCGCCCGGCCGCGCGGGGCCGCACCGCAGGAGGGGCGCCCGCGCGGGCTGGTGCCGCGCGGGGCTGCGCCCAGGCAGAGTGTTCGTCGCACGGGCCGGTGCTGTGCGAAGAACTCCGCTGCACGCTGTTGGGGGTCGTTGTAAGCTTCGGACTTTTAAGCTTTGACTTGCCCTTGTTCCTTCAGGAGTGCGGGACGCTGTTGGCGACTGGTGCACAGACGCGGACTGGACGAACGCAGGACGACGCACACAAGGTGGGTACGTTCCCGGGGATTTCGGGAATGGGGTTTAACAGTTAGAAATAGCATGTTGGGGCAAGGTGGAATTGTCAGTCTCCTTCTGTTTACATTTGCTAACCCTGTTAAAGCCATTGTGGGGATATTTGGTTGCCGAGTCAGGTGCTCGGTCTGGGTTTGCCGAGGATGGTGCTCGGATGAGGCTCGAGATTTGCTACACGCACAAAGATCTTAGTAATTGCATGTTTACATTTGCTAACCCTGTTAAAGCTATTGTGTGGATATTTGGTTGCCGAGGCAGGTGCTCGGTCTGGTTTGCCGAGGATGGTGCTCGGATGAGGCTCGAGATTGCTACACGCACACCCGCGGTTTGGCCACCGCAAAGGGTGTGCTTTTCCGGAAAAGTGGTACGTTGACCCGTGTACCCCACGCGGTGGTGGCGTTAGGAATGGGGGCCCCCATGGGTGGGGGGTGTGAGCGGTGATGTCGAGGCAGGTGCTCGGCGGTGGGCATCGGGGAAGGTGCCCGATGTTGTTTTGATACAGGGTGTGGTTATGGTGGATGATGCCGAGGTGGGTGCTCGGCGGCCGAGGCAGGTGCTCGGTAGGGGTCTCCGAGGCAGGTGCTCGGTGTGGTTGCCGGGGGAGGTGCCCGGTGTTGGTTTGCACGAGGTTCTGCATTATATTGTTTGCACGGGGTTCAGCATTGTATGGTTTGCACATGGTGCTTCATTGTTGGTTGCTCTGGTTTCTATCGTGGTTTGCCTGACTTTAGCCCTATTTGCTTATTATGTTATTTTCTTGTCACTGACTCCCCACTCCGCGACAGGTTCACCCAGACCGTCCGGGGTCGAGCGCTAGGGCACCGGAGAGGCCGCAAGAGTGCTGCTCTGACTTTGATCGAGCTTCAGACACAGTGACCTTTCTTTCCCTTTATCTTTTATTACTCATGTTAGTTAGTTGTGGTTTGCGATACCCCCGTGGGGTCGAAGTGGATGTTGCCTTTTTCCTTTTTGAATAATTGAATGAATTCTACGTTCTCTCTTACTTGGCCGTTTTGAACGATGAAAAGCAAAGAAAACCGGTTGCGAAAACTACTTTTAAAACATGGGTGTCGTGTGGGCACCGAGCTTTACAAACCTTATGGGATTTATGTGTTTGCGAACTGTTTTTATAAACGATGGCGTCGTGTGGATGCCGCTTTCAAAACCTTGTGATTATTTATCCTTTCAAAACACCGGCCTCTATGCTCTAAGTGAATGCTAGAATATCATGTGAATTGTTTGGTTGTATGTGTACGAGACCCCAACTGATGTGGTTAGAGATTGTGTGTGCTACGCCTTGTGAGACACTTTGTAGTTGAGACGCCGTGCATATACAAAGGAGACTCTGCCCGTTTGCAGAATGAATTTGTGTATGCGGCGGGTCTGGGCACGCGCCGGGGAGTAATGTTATACAAAAAAAAATATATGGCTGATTCAGGGGCATTGGTGGCTCCTCTTCCGCGGGATTCGAACCCCCGGGGCGTGACAGATTAAGATGGTATCAGAGCGGTAAACTTTAACCACAACAGTCGGCGCCCAACATCCACGGGGCGCGATACACTAACTACTGATTAATAAAGTGAACTGGGGGATTTAATTTTAGTACGTCTGTAGGTCGTGGTGCTAGACCCGATAGGTCAAGGGTTGACTTGGTCTCTTTGTATGTAGCGATTAATGGCCCGAAAGGGGTTATCAGCGGAGAACGCAGGGGCAGAAAGTACGGTGCCAATAGCGGCGGAGTATCAGCTGCTCCGACAACAACTACAAGAGGTGGCCGGGCAGTTGGCAACCCTTATGGAACAAATGCGGCAGTGGGCGCAACAGTCGACATTACCAATGGAGGTCGCCCAGGCTTCTTTGCCCGGACCAACCGCACCAGTGACGAGACCGTCGGTGGCGGTCAGCGAGACTACGGTTGCCCCTTCTCCGACCTCGGTGACCGAGATACCGCAGGTTCATCCTGTTA
This sequence comes from Tillandsia leiboldiana, assembly GCA_029204045.2. Taxonomy (NCBI): domain Eukaryota; kingdom Viridiplantae; phylum Streptophyta; class Magnoliopsida; order Poales; family Bromeliaceae; genus Tillandsia; species Tillandsia leiboldiana. The sequence goes on from JAQNDB010003727.1 coordinate 18,691, forward strand.
CGGAATTTGAGTTGGCGTAGTTTCGTGAAAGTTTCAAGTCCTGAAGATTGAAGGTGAAGAAAAGTTGATTCATTTAACTCAATCTCAAGAAAGAAGAATTCAAAAGGATCAGGTATGTTTAACTAAAGAATTTGTGTGATCCGAATACTTCTTGTAGTGTAGAAACACTTGGAAGAATCTTTCATTGCATAAAAATCAAAAACTGGACTTGGGACATGTTCAGGATCCGGATCAGGTTGTTCGATCCGGATCCCGAAGGTGGTTCGTTCATACATCGTCGCAATCCGGATCGTAGTCTCTTGATCCGGATCCCGAACGTTGAGTTTACCATCTACCTTGAACGATCCGGATCTTGCTTCGCAATCCGGATCCCGAACGTTGATGTTTGGTGAACTGTATGAACGATCCGGATCGTAGTCACATGATCCGGATCCCGAACCTTCGTTTTTCTGGAATTGGCTGTTTTGTTATGACGATCCGGATCCTAGTTATCACGATCCGGATCGCCGTCCGTAAAAATCCAGAAATGGTTGGTTTTTGATTCTTATCTCCTTCCTAGGGTTTCTAACCTATAAATACACCCTATGTCTTTCTTTCTAGGGTGAATCCACATAGCCGTCATTTTCTTGTATCATCTTATACGGCTATAGATCCACATATAGAGAAGAAAGGGAATCATTAGAGAATACTCTATGTTTCTTCATCTATATTGATTAGTTTGATTCTAGGTTTTCATACTCACATCTTGAGTTGAATCAAACTAATGAATACTTAGATGGTATTTCCGATCTATCTTTGATCTAAGTATTCGGCGGATCATCACCACCCAAAACAACGATTTTCCCCAAAAATCGGCGCGTGGATTCGCGTGTCCTTGTGGATTCAAGGTTCAATCGCTCTCGTGGATTCGGAGCGAGGCACGTTCGTGGATTCGAACGGTGCTATTGGGTGAAGACCGTGGATTCGGTCGGACGTCGTGGATTCGACGTTGGACGCCGTGGATTCGGCGTTGGGCGCAGATCGTGGATTCGAGAAGCGTCGGAGCGAGCGGAGAAGATCCTCTAGGAGCGTATGAAAAAGGTTGAGTCGTAAGTGTGTACGGTAAATCACCTTGTACGTGTTTTAATTCTAGTGGATTTCTGCCGTGTTATCGGTCCCGTGGTTTTTTACTCCGGTGATGGAGTTTTCCACGTAAAAATCTTGCGTGTTATTTTATTTTCCGCATTGGGTTTTATCGCAACGATTTTTTGGAGTGTTTATACGTTTACACCTATTCACCCCCCTCTAGGTGTTTCTTCCCCTATTTAGATCCGTATTATATACGACCCAACAAGTGGTATCAGAGCGGGAATAGGGTTGTGAACAATGGTTGAAGGTGGAAACATCAATCGACCCCCTTTCTTTGATGGAACAAATTATGCGTACTGGAAAGTACGGATGAAAGCCTTTTTATCTTCCATCGACGAAAGGGTGTGGCATTCAATTGAATCAGGATGGTCTAATCCAACTGAACTTATCTCTGATGTTCACACCTTAAAACCTAGGTCGAAATGGACCAAGGAAGAGTTTGAGTTATCTTCTTACAATGGCAAGGGGATTAATGCTATTTTTAATGCCTTATCTCAAACTGAATTCTCTCGCGTCTCGGCATGTGAGACTGCGAAAGAAATCTGGGATGTTCTCCAGGTTACACATGAGGGAACTAACCTCGTGAAGATTCAGAAACTGCAGATGCTTACGAGCAAGTTTGACTCTATCTTGATGGCAGAAAATGAATCTTTCACGGACTACTATACACGATTGCAAGACATCGTAAACTCATGTGCTAATTTGGGAGAGAAGATTCCAGAATTTAAGATTGTAAGAAAAATCTTAAGAACTCTTCCTGAACGATTTCGCCCAAAGGTTACTGCCATTGAAACTATTAAACACCCGGACGAAATACGTGTAGAAGAATTAGTTGGTTCATTACAAACATATGAAATGACTTTTAATACTAACAATTCTTCTGGAAAAGCATCCACTTCTAAGTCTTCAGGTTATGCGTTGAAAACAACTAAGGAAGAAGACGCGGATACATCCTCCTCGGACGATGACGAGAACCTTTCTATGGAGGAATTTGAGAAGCAGCTCGCTCTCTTGACAAGGAATTTTCGCCGTAACTTTCGAAGGGGTAATTCAAGCAAATCTCCATCCTTCGGAAAGTCGAACAAAGGCAAGGGTACTCCAAGTCACAAGTCAAGAAAGCAGGAGAACTTCTCAAAGGATAAGAAAAGTTCAGAAGGACAACTGCAATGCTTCAAATGTCGAGGCTACGGCCACATTGCAACGGAATGTCCTAACAAGTATCCGGCAAAGAAGAAGGCGATGCAAGTCGTCACTTGGGATGACAACTCAACGTCAAATGAGTCGTCTTCAAGTGATGAAGAAAAGAGCTCCACCGCATTCCACGCGTCCATATCTTCACCCTTCATGTGCTTTATGGCAAATACATCTGAGTCGTTGTCCAACTCCACTGTTGAAAAGAACGCAACGGACAACGAATCGGATGATTCGGAAGGTGAAGAGTTTGCTCTAGCCTATCATAGATCTATACGGGATTTAAGGAAACCGGCTAAGCAAAACAAGGGGTTGAGAGGGAGATTACAGGATCTCGAAGAAGAAGTAAAAAGGGTAACTTCTCTCTCGACCGATCTTGAAGTGGAAAGGGATAATTTGATAAAAGCAAATGTTTCCCTTCAAGAGTCCAATAAGCAGCTCGAGAAGAACTATATAGATATGATGAACAAAGCAAACTATCTCTCGAAGCTCTATGGCGAGGGCCGACAGGAAAGACTGGAAATGACGGAGACCATTCTCCAACTCAAGGATGACTTACAGCAATTCTTTTCAGGAAGGAGTAAGTTGGATAAACATCTTGGTCTCGGTCAAACAAATCGGTTCGGCCTCGGGTACACTCAAACTGGAAACAGTCCAAGTTCGAGTGGGACAGTCTTTGTGCCTCAGTCGGTATCTCCTCCTCCGACATCGGAATTCAAGACAAACAACGACAACAAACCTACCTCATCCTCTTCGGAATCGTCAAGCTCAAAGGTATGTTTTCGTTGTAATTTTGCAGGGCACATCGAAAGAAATTGCGAGATTGGAGCTCAAAGAACAAATCAACCACATCTTGCAATTGCTACCAATAAGCTCACTTCCCGGAATTCAAGGAAGGATTTTTCAAAAGGAAAGAACATTGGTAGCACCTCAAACAAGACGATGACAAAAGAAAAAGATCAATCATACAAGACGTCGTCTTCAAGGAGAATCTCTCAACCTTTACCAACATACTCCAAAACTCAAAAGGTTTGGGTATGCAAAGGTGAAACCCCTCCTTGTCCTTAATCGTTCTACGATTAAATCTTGTATAGTTTGTGTAGACTATTTTTCTTTTCTTCTTTTTTTTTTTTTTTTGGCCGACCCGTCAACCATCCTTGGGAGGTAAATGGTACATCTTTTTATTGGTTGATGATTTCTCTCGGTTTTCATGGGTAGCATTTTTGAGAGAGAAAGCTGATACGTTTGACTCTTTTCATGAGATTTGCCATCGTATTATGATTGAAAAGAATGAAAAGATCATTCGTGTTAGAAGTGATAGGGGTGGAGAATTCATAAATTCAAAATTCATTGATTTTTGTACTTCAAATGGCATTAAACATGAATTCTCGGCACCCTATACACCTCAGCAGAATGGTGTTGTTGAGCGCAAAAACAGGGTTGTTCAAGAGATGGCGCGTGTGATGCTTCATAGCCGGAAATTACCGCTACATTTTTGGGCTGAAGCTGTGAACACCGCTGTCTATGTCATTAACAGAGTGTATTTGCGCCCAGGAACCTTGAATACACCATATGAGCTGTGGTTTAGTAGAAAACCGGATATCAAGTACTTTCGTATCTTTAGGAGTCGATGTTACATCTTACGTGACCGTGAAAATCTTGGAAAGTTCGACTCTCGAAGTGATGAAGGGATCTTTTTGGGTTATTCTACGAATAGCAGAGCATATCGAGTATTTAACATTGAATCTAAGACGATTGTAGAATCTATAAATGTTAAAGTAGATGAAGCTTCTCATTTTGAATCTGAAAAATCTACCCTCGATATCTCACTAGATGATGATTCTCCTGCTAGTGCATCTTCTCATAATAATACTTCCAATATTAATGATGCATCTAATGGTTCTTCTAGTTTATCTGATGTGCAGGAATCATCTCGTGTACCTCCGAGTACTCCGTTTCAACAACGCTACGAATCTCCAAGGATCATCCGGAATCGAACATCATTGGAGATCCACAAGAAGGAGTTAGAACTCGAAGGCAGTTGGTTTGCGGACTTGCTTGCTACGTATCTTTAATCGAACCAAAGACAATAGATGAAGCTCTTCAGGATGACTACTGGATTAAAGCAATGCAGGAAGAGCTCCATCAATTTGAGCGAAACAAAGTCTGGGAATTAACGAAGCCTCCAAAGCAACATAATGTGATAGGTACCAAATGGATCTTCAAGAACAAGAAAGATGAAGATGGTACTATCATCAGGAACAAGGCACGACTAGTTGCTCAAGGCTACTCTCAAGTAGAAGGTATAGACTTTGACGAAACTTTCGCCCCTGTAGCTAGACTCGAGTCCATTCGTATATTGTTTGCTATTGCTTGTCATTTTAAAATCAAATTATTTCAAATGGACGTCAAGAGCGCATTTCTAAATGGGTTTTTAAATGAGGAAGTTTATGTAGCTCAACCGAAGGTTTTGTAGATCATAAACAACCTAACCATGTTTTTCGTTTGAAAAAGGCTCTTTACGGTCTGAAACAAGCACCGCGAGCATGGTACGAAAGGTTAACAAAGCACCTTTTGGAGAAAGGGCTATACTCGAGGGGGAGCTGACAGGACTCTCTTTGTGAAGCATTATCAAAATAATTTCATTGTAGCACAAATCTATGTCGATGACATTGTATTTGGTGCAACAAAAGATAATGATGCTTCTAAATTCGCGGAGACCATGGAAAGCGAATTTGAGATGTCCATGATGGGCGAACTGTCTTATTTTCTTGGATTGCAGATTAAACAAAATGATGAAGGTATTCACTTGAGTCAATCCAAGTATGCACTGGAGTTGGTCAAAAAGTTTGATCTAGAAAATTGTAAAGATTTTCCAACTCCAATGGGAACTAGCCACAAGGGACTTGGAAGTGAATCACATAGTGAGAATGTAGACGAGAAACTGTATAGAAGTATGATTGGAAGTCTACTTTACCTCACGGCTAGTCGCCCGGATATATCCTTTGGTGTTGGGATTTGCGCGAGATATCAATCAGCACCAAAGGAGGTTCACCTGAAAGCGGTGAAACGGATCATCCGGTACATCAAAGGATCAATTAATTTCGGAATTTGGTATCCTATGGGAACAAGTCTGGATATTGTTGGATACTCAGATGCCGATTGGGCAGGATCAGTGGATGATCGGAAAAGCACGAGTGGTGCATGCTTCTATCTTGGCCATTGCCTTGTTGCATGGCACAGTAAAAAGCAGAATTGCATAGCACTCTCGACTGCCGAAGCGGAATACATTTCAGCTGGAAGTTGCTCAACTCAACTCATTTGGATGAAAAGCGTATTGAGTGACTTCCGCATTTCAGCATCTTCGGTAACAATACTTTGTGACAACACTAGTGCTATTAACATTTCTAAAAACCCTGTGTTGCACTCTAGAACAAAACATATTGAACTTAGATATCATTTTCTTAGAGAGCTAGTTGAATCAAATACTCTTCAACTTTCATATGTTTCAACTGAAGATCAATTAGCTGACTTTCTAACAAAACCTTTGGATCAAAAACGTTTTATCATTTACGAAAAGCAATTGGGATGCTTTCCTTGAAATAATCTTCTTTTTGAAATCTTTGCTTAGGATAGGTTTTGTATTTGTATTTGTTTTGTTCTATTCAATATCTATGTTTGTACATAGGACATTAATTGAGCATAGATCATAATTGACTTTAATTGCATCTGTTCACACATTTAGAAATTTATTATGCTTTTGCCATCATAATATTTCATTGTTGCAATGATCGTTATGTTAATTAAATCATCTTCTAAAGTGATCAAAGTCAATTTCTCTCTCAATGATCTCTTGGTATAGTCATTATCTTATTTGACTGTTTAGTCGAGTATGAAATCGAGATCAATTTTTGGTTGAATACTTTATATCTTAAATAATTGATAGCCAATTGAGGGGGAGTCAAAGATAATGTAAAATGCTCAAAAGATGTGGAAAGAGTTACATCCCAATGAGGAGTGTGAAAACTACCACCACATGGAGGAAAGAGCTACCACCTCGGTCGTCCGAGTATTGTGTGCAGCTACCACATGTATACCAAGCATGGTTATTCAAATTTTTGATTAAGTAAAATGCATATTGAAATACATGACTCTGTCAAATTTCAAAGGTTGGTATAGGTGGGATTTTAAAGAAAGATGCTCAAAGAGCCACTCTCTTCAACAGATTGTCTAGAAATATTATCTACCATATTTGGGATTTCAAACATCTATTGATCTTTGTATTCATTTTCTTTACTGAATTGATGATTTGATAAAGGCATTACTCATAAGATCAAGTTAGATGTGATTGAAGGTGTTCAACTTTAAGGATTAATTTTTGTAAATTTTCGTTTCATTTTTGGATATTATTGATAGATTTGGCATAATCTAATTCTTGTTGTATGAAACGATGATTTTTGTTTAAAGTTGATACACATTTGTGCTTACAATCTTTTTCTGGATTTTCCTGAATTTCTCTGAAATTTTCTAAAGAAAAAGTTGGGGCCGATCCGGATCGGGCAAGGTGATCCGGATCCCGAACGCAGGTTCTCCTGCGGGCTGACGATCCGGATTGGACCTGCCGATCCGGATCCCGAACGCAGTTTTCTCACTGCGGGTAGCCGATCCGGATCGCAAGCTCGGACTGATCCGGATCGCGGCTAGGTTTTATAAAGAACAAAGGGTTTTGATTTCTTTTACTCCAATCTTTTGTTCAAAAGTTTCCAGAGCGCTTCTCTCTAGATTTCATCCCCCTTGGAAGCTTTCAAACTCAAGTTCTTCAATCCAAGTAAGTTTTATTGATCAAAATCTCGGTTTTTCACCGTTTTTCTCTTTTCCTCCTCAAACGCACGAATTTCTTGGATCAACTTTGTTTGTGGATGGTTTTTGATCAAATTTCTTTTGAAATAAGAACTCTGGGTAGATTAGTTTTGATTATATGCTAGGTTTTCTCCTGATTAACGGATTTTTAGGCTTCGATTTCTAAAATTTCGGTTTTAGGGCATATAATAAGGATTTTCGAAATTCATGCAATTGATCTATTTTTAAAAGTCCTTTTGCAAAACTAATTTGATTCTTGTCTTCTCTACATGATTATGATTGTTTGGGTACAATTTTTCAAATTTTTGAAAATAAACAATTTTCATGTGTTTCTTGAGTTTCGGCTTCACAGGATACATTTTTTCACTAGCACTCAAAATGGTGATCACTTGGATTATTTTCCTACTTGCTGCCATGGTACATGTCAAGGATACTGCTGCCAAGCCTAAGAAGGCTAAGAAAGCAAAGAAGACTAGGTTGATTCCGACACTGAATCAGAGACAGAGTCGATCGACTGGGAACATCGAAATTTGAGCAAGCTGCTCCCATTGTCCCAGGGAAAGCAACTGCTGAAGCTTCAAAACCTACTGCAGCTGAAAAAGGGAAGCACCAATGGAACCAAGTCCAGTTGGAACAAAAAGAAAAACTGGTGCAAGAAAAAGAGGCAGTGCTCAGGGCATTACCATTGGGAACCAGTTGCTAGCAGCCTCCCCACAAGACTTCATCAGCTCCGACAGAATCAAGGATTTTGAGAAGGGAATGCATTGGCGAGAGACATGTCAATGTCAACCAATGAAGGACGATCTGTAGCTTTTGGGACTTTGTTTGACCAAGTGGTCTTGCTCAAATTAATGTGCAACTTCCCTGAGACTACTGGGTACTGTCCACACTCAGTTCGAATGTTTTATCAGAACGCTGCAAGTCTGATTGATCACGAGGATGGACGTCGAGAATTTCACACTTTGGTTAAAAATATCAAAATCAAAGTCACACCCCAGCTGATTGGAGTTGTGCTAGGTATGACAGCCAGAGCTGATGGACTCCATTACCTAAAAACCAAAGCTTCAACGACAACTCCTGGAGAGTTGTAGTTAATGGAATTTGTCTTCCAAATACTCGGTCGACCGGAAATTCTGTTTTCTCTAAAGAGCTACGACCAGAGTATCGGTATATAAACTCATTGTCTGCTACAACATTCTTCCCAACATGAATACGAAGGTTCTTCGATGGGACAGAATGTTATACCTTTATCTTCTTGGAAACCCGGCCGCATTGATGGGAGCAAACTTGAATATTCCCTATCTCATTTGGTCAAGGATGGCGCGATATGTGGAACAATCTCATCCCACAGAGAGACTACCCTACCCAATGATTATCATGCGCATCCTTAGAAAGTTTAAGTGATACAAGCGCGAAGCTCATACATGTACATTTGGGGCACCATTTGAATCGACTCGACATTGTGAAGTCTCTCTCGAACGAAGACCAGAATGCACCCATAATACCTTCCATCAACGAGCACCTCCGCACAAGAAGCACCACAATCAACTTCTGATGATGATTGCATTTCTGTTACCTCAATCTATAAAGAAAGCAAAGGCTCTCCAACGAGCAAGAACGTATATCAAATGACTAATTGAGGTAAAGAAGAAATAAAGAAGGTAAATAAAATCAATCAGCAATGAACAAGCGAATAAAGAAGATTTTCCAAATCCTCGCTGTATCGTTCAGACGAGTCTGAATAATCCGTATCCTTCTAATTTCTATTTATTATGCATATTTGGCAAGTCTTGTTTTTTATTTTGAGTTTTTAGATTCTCGAACTTAAACTGTAGTCATCTCTCTCAACCACTCTCTGTAAGTTTGGCTTTGTTTTAGTACAAAAAGGGGGAGAGAGTTGTTGAACAATGATGATGATGTGC
>JAQNDB010003728.1:0-27789 GCA_029204045.2 Tillandsia leiboldiana
GACTCCAATGGAATGGATTTGTCCGATGTTAAAAGGATATGAATTCAGATTGGGATATAAAAAATAAAAATCGACGGATTTAGCATTTGGATATGAATGTTTGAGGTACCCGATTCAAACTCGAACCGAATTCGAATTGATTGACGTTATATAATATATATGTACATAAATATTAATATTATATTAAATTTATATTTTAAAAATTTAAATTTATGTAATATATTTTGAAATATTGTAAGAGAAAAAAAAATAATTATTTGAATTGGAATTTTCGGCTTCGGATTCGAATTCAAATTTAAATTTTTAGTCGGATTCGAATTGAATTTGAATTTTTAAAATCGTCGGATTCGGATTCGGGTACGGATTTTTGAAATCCGTTTCCGATACGACCCGTGACATTCTAGGTAAAACACATCTTATCTCCTTTGTTATCGAAACCAAACAAGGCTCTAGAGTTTAGCAGGTGATTCGTGAAAATAATATGATACAAAGAGGGTAAATTATCAAATAATATATTAACGATAAAAAAATTTAATAACACTAAATACTTAATGCTGTTAATAGTATAAAGCCTAACTCATATATTAATAATTAATAATTTTTATTGAGTTTAAAATGGGTCCATAAGGTGGTTGGCTTTAGTTATCTAACCAATACATTAAAGGGGGAAGCCTAAACGGCCTCCCGCGTCTGGCGCCGAGTTAGTTCCATCGCGGCTGCTTCCCGTACGCTGTCTATACCAATACATTAAAGGTGAGTAGACAACTCACCTTTTCTTCCTCTGCTCTCTTACCCGCGCCTCTATCTCACCAGCTCCCTCTATCTTGCTCCTCACGCTTTGCTTTACTGATCTTCAGCTGCCTCTATCTCACCACTCCCTCTATCGCGCCTCACCAGCTCCCTCTATCTCACCACGTCCCTCTATACTCGCCTCCCTCCCTCTATCTCGCCTCCCACCCACTCCGCGGCAGTGGCGGCTCCTGAGACCGCGGAGTTGCCGCCGCGGGATGACCGCTCCCTGTCGCCTGAGACGTTCCGTCGCGCCTGTTTTTCCGTATGCTTGAGTAGACAACTCAGCTTTCCTTCTCTGCTCTCACGCTTGCTTGGGTGCTCTTCAGCTCCCTCTATCTCACCAGCTCCTCTATCCCCACCCGCGATCCGCGGCATGGCGATTCGACAGGGAACTTGCCGCCGCGGGATGCCCGCTCCCTCTCTGCTCTAAGGGGGTTTCGCACCTGCTTCCCACCCGCTTCCCTCCCACCCACTCCGCGGTATGGGGACTGCTGAGACCAAGGAGTTGCCGCTGCGGAATGCCCTCTCCCTCTCTCTCTCCCCCTTCTCTCCCTTACTTTATCCACTTTATCCGGGTATATATATACTGTCTGGCTGGTCGGTTGGATCTTGCAAGCGTGGTTTACATCTAAAAACAAATATTGCATCTTCTTATTGAATCTTGCAAACGTGGAATATTTGCATCTAATTTTGAAGGTGTTTCGGTTCTTTATTTCTCTGATTTATATTGAATCTTGCAAACGTGGAATATTTGCATCTAAATTGAAGGTAATTTGAAGGTGATTCCTTTCTTTCTCTCTCAGTTCTTTATATTTCTCTGATTTATACAGTTCCTCCTAGGTTTTTGACATGGTAATTAGGAAACTGTGCTTGCTAAAATTTGATTTCCTTCCATTCCGTTTAGCCTTCCCCCTTTAATGTATTGGTATATATTGATGCTATATTGGTATAGATATATATATATATAGATTTTGCTCTCTCTATGGCTTGCCTGGGATTCTCAATACTTCCCTGGGATTCTCAATACTGCTGGTGCAGGCATGGATATCGTCACCATCTCTTTTAAGGATTTGCTATCACTTGTAGTCGAAAAAACTGGGTATCCCCGCGCCAAAGTACGGGCTGACTGTTGACACGTCTGCGCGTCTTATCGCTTATGTCGATGTGGAGATCGAGAGGAACGACTCCGTTGTCGAGACCATCCGTTCATGGGGTTCGCCTGCCTGTGCTGCTGGACCATCTGAAGAAGAGGCAGCACGCAAATGTGTTAGTACTCTTCGCAGTGAACTTGGCTTCACTATTCAGGATGCAAATTTCGACGATGCTAAGTTTTACAAAAATTTGGTACGATCATCTCTCCGAACAATATAGCACACTTTCCTCGCAGCATACTACTCTCAAGTGGGACTACAAGATGCTGAAGAACTGTTATAACAAAGCTACCGAAGAAAGAGATCGTTTCTTAGCTGAGCGTTTTGAGATACATGAAAGTTTGGCGAAGGTGTATGAGATAATTACTGGATCTGCTCTGGTTACTGACACTCCTCAAGCGTGTGCTGCCCAGGGTCCTTCTCATGTGTCCGAGTAGTTTTGCTATGCAGTCTACCTCCTTTTGGCTGGCTAACTCTTTTTTTTCCACTTTCCTTTTGTTCACCTCTTTTTAAAGAGGTTCATGGTACTGCTTATCTTTAACTGCGCTCTGTCTAATGGCTGCCGGCATGGCCCAGCTCACATTCCATCGTTTGCTCTTCGAGCGTACTATGATCTGTATAAAGTCGTGTATATGGCCCACTGTACTTCCCCCACCAACGTGTTTAATAGCTATGTATATATGTATATCTGTATCTGTATGTATAAAGTTCTCCCAGTTGTACTATGTTCTCGCTCTCTCTAATTTTCCTGACTATTGTTGCTTATGTCTTCCCTTCTTCTCAGGTGGGAACACTCCAATCTCATGTAAGGACAGATGGATCTCTCTATTGCTGACTCATCTTCCTTTATTTCCTTTGGTTTGCTGCAGTTGGCCTTCCCTACATTTGCTTACTTATTTTGTTCCGTGTTTATACTTGAATGATTTAATGATCTACATTGCTATGCTTGATATGGTAATCATGAAGCTGACTGGGCTTTGCCAGAACCGGGGAAGCAAAGTTCACTTCCCTTGAATTAGGCATGGATGGTTTCTTTGGGCCATGCAATCCCCTCTCATCCTTCTTCTTTTTTTTTTTTTTTTTCCAAGGCGGTGATGATGCATTTGCAAAAAAAAAAAAGAATAAGAAATGGTCTACTAATTGGCCTGCAAAGAGGGATACATCTCCTCTTCGTTCGTACTGGAATATTGCCCGTGCATTATCTGGATGGTCTACAACTGTATGCAACCGTTTTGCGCGTACCCGACGGGTGTCCATTATCTCGATGGCCTACACTGTATGCAACTATTTTGCGCGTATCCCGCGGCCAGTGCATTATCTGGCAGGGCTACAGTGTATGCAGCTACTTTGTGCGTACCCGACGACCGTGCATTACCTGATGGCGTACAGTGTACTCAACCATTTGTGCGTTTGCTGATATACTCCGTACTAATCTGAGCCTTATACTTATTCCCCCCCCCCCCCCCCCTTTTGTTCCTGTATATTTATTCTTCGTTTTCTGCTTTGGTTTTATTTGATTTCCTTCTTACTTATTTTTTTGAGCTTATACACCGTTCTCTGCGCCTTATACTTATTTTCCTTACCCCTCCAGAGTTGCTTTAGAATATTGCGAGGTTTTCTTCCATGAGTTCAGAATTTCATAAATTTTTTCTGAATGTTCTTATGATCTTGGTTGATGTCTGGTATTTTTTTTCCCCCCTGGGCATTGAAAGCCATCAACAGTCGCAGCAATCTATCTATACGAATACATTAAAGGGGGAGGCCTGCAAGGCCTCCCCGCGGTTGGCGCCGAGACGTTCCGTCAGCTTGAAAGCCATCAACAGCCGCAGCAATCATGAACTATAGCGTGATTTACGATGTCATCCCCTGTTCCATTATCATCACTTCGAAGAAGGAAACTAATTAATTCACAGAAAAAATAACGAACCTTGCTGTTAATACAGTTTTACGGTGACAAATACTTAATGCATTTTATACTAACTGCTCATTTTGTTTCCAGCTGAAAGGAACACACACAATGGTAATTCAAAACGGATACAGAGCTGTCGGATGTGTAATATGTCGAAAGAATGGGATTCCTTGGTGCGCAGACATATGGTGTCCAATAATTGGGGTTTCTACAGCACGCAGGTGATGGCTATAGTATGAAATATTTGATGCAGACTTCTTGCTGAAACTTTGGTGTGTAAGTTTGAATGGATAGATTTCACTCTGTCCGAACTCATTGCAATATTCAGAATTTGATATTATATACATAAGGCATATTTGATTACTGTTAATTCAAGTTTAGTTGAATTATATATATAGTCTGCTGGACCCATTCCCGCAGTCTGCAGATTGGAACGACAAGGATGGATTAAAATACAAGCTAAACAGTTGTATATATAAGATGGTCCTCTGCATTAATTGTTGGATTGCATTGCTTGGTTGCAAGAGTTGCTTTTAGAATATTGGGAGGTTTTCTTCCATGCGTTCAGAATTTCATAATTTTCTTGTGACTGTTCTTATGCTTTTGGTTGATGTCTGGTGTTTCAGGTTATCTACTTGGTGCTGCTAAACCATGATGAAACCTGCTGAATTATATATATTGCAGGACTTGCTTTTAGAGTATTGGGAGGTTTTTTTCCCCTCGGTTCAGAGTTTCTTAAATTTTTTCCCATGTTCTTATGCTCTTGGTTGATGTCTGGTGTTTCAGGTTATCTACTTGGTGCTGGTAGGCCATGATGAGAAACCTTTGCTTCCAGATGTACCCCAATAGGAATGCATTGTATGGATGGAGATTTACATAGTTAACTGCTAAATGAGTACATTGACTACACTGTATGCAACCGTCTTGCGCGTACCCGACGGGTGTCTATTATCTCGATGGCCTACACTGTATGCAACTATTTCTGCGCGTATCCGACGGCGTGCATTATCTGGATGGTCTACAGTGTATGCAGCTACTTTGCGCGTACCCGCCGGCCGTGCATTACCTGGATGGCGTACAGTGTATTCAGCCATTTGTGCGTTGCTGATATACTCCGTACTAATCTGAGCCTTATACTTATTTCCCCCCCCCCCCTTTTGTTTCCGTATATTTATTCTTCTTTCTCTGCTTTGGTTTATTTGATTTCCTTCTTACTTATTTTTTGAACCTTAAACTTCGTTCTCTGCGCCTTATACTTATTTCCCCCCCCCCCCCCCCTCTCCAGAGTTGGCTTTTAGAATATTGGGAGGTTCTCTTCCATGAGTTCAGAGTTACATAATTTTTTTTGTGAATGTTCTTATGATCTTGGTTGATGTCTGGTATTTTTTCTAAACGTTCTGAAATTGTGATTTTTGGTACTTCTTACTAATGAAAAAACTTTCCTTGCAGATGTATATATATATATATATATATATATATGTATATATATATATATATATATATATATATATATATATATGTATATATATATATATATACATATATATATATATATATATATATATATATATATATATATATATATATATATATATATATATATATATATATATATAGTTCCTGCCCCATAATTAGTGCACCCAATAAAGGCTTCATGTTGCTTTGCAGATATGGCAAAATATTAATTAGCAGTACAGCAGTGGCTGTTCTGCTCTCAGAGTTTGTAGCTTGTCCTTGCAAATCAGATCCGCAGTGTGAGAAATGGGACCCATTTCAATCTTGGACTATACCTGGAATCTGTCACTATTTCCAACTGCATAAATATATAACAGAGTGTTTGACGATCTAAACACATCTTAAATTTCAATGTCAGAACTGCATAAATATATAACAGGATTGTGATTCACAGGATTTCACAATTTTTTTCCCCATGTTCTTATGCTCTTGGTTGATGTCTGGTGTTTCAGGTTATCTACTTGGTGCTGCTAAGCCATGATGAAAAACCTTTGCTTGCAGATGTACCCCAATAGGAATGCATTGTATGGATGGAGATTTACATAGTTAACTGCTAAATGAGTACATTGACTACTCAAGAGGTTGATTAACAGTAACTTCTACAATACGCATCATTGAAGCCACATCATTTTCATACAAGCTAAACAGTTGTATATTGCAAGAGTTGCTTTTAGAGTATTGGGAGGTTTTCTTCCATGAGTTCAGAATTTCATAATTTTTTCCCGAATGTTCTTATCATCTTGGTTGATGTCTGGTGTTTCAGGTTATCTACTTGGTGGTGCTAAACCCTGATGAAAAACCTTTGCTTGCAAATGTATATATATATATATATATATATACAGTTTATCCTGCAGTTGCTTCCTCAGCATCTTCCTTAATTGGATTGTACACGACAGCCATGAGAGCCTCAGGGGCAAACAGGAGAGTTTTTCAATCTCTGCTCATTTTACACCAGCCCAAGCACAACCCACATATCCTTTTGTAATTTTTTGCCACTACACACCAGCTTTTTCCCTTTTATACAAAATTTCCCTGTGTTCTTTCCCACTTTATTTCTTCTTAGGCTATGAAAGTGAAGAGGAACCAAGTCTAAAGATGGGATCTTGTGCTTTAACTGCCAAGAAGCCAAGCTGCTTGGTGGTAGTATCTCGATTTGGTTTGGTCAATAAATCCAGGAGAGTTTTTGATCCATCTCCGGCAATTGAGAATCCTGTAAATGGAAGAGGCTTAGTTGGTGGAGCTGATCTCAACGAGAAAGCTTTGGAGCTTCGCCTTGGTTGTAGGAGCGCAGAGTTTGATATAATTTTTTTGCCTTTGAGTTTATGCCTTTTTTCCTACTTCCATTTCACTCTTTTTAGGGGACAAGCTCTTCCGTCCTTATTTTCACAACAAATGATGGAAATTCTGTACCTTGAATGGGATTTGGCCTTCCGAGTGCAGTAATACAGTGAATGTATTACCTGAATCAGAATGGAGAGCTGTGGAATGGCCACCATTGCTAGATTTGTATGATAGAGCTTCTTCCGACATGTATTCATGTTGGGGTTGATTTATGACAAGGTGATGGCATAATCGTATTACTAAGAAGAACCTACATATATAGGTGGATTCGGGAATTGATGAGCAGGAGGATGTCATCGTCTTCTCATATATCAACCCCAATATGGATGTTTGATTACAGAACTTCTCATATCGCTTTGCAATGGAGTGGTCATTCTTTTTAGCATCCTTCTCTAAAAAAGGCTTCAATCTAACGAAGTACAAGCTAGCAATTACTAAAAGAAAGTGCAGAGGGGATGCATAAGATCTCTTGATTACACACCCTACCATGAGTTGATATCAACTGCCTTGATGCGGTGTCTGCGGAGTCAAGGAAGATATAGTTCTTTTATTCTCCAAAGTAAATAATGCTGTTTTAATAAGGTGAACAGCATTTCTATCAGCTATATTAATAAGGTAAACAGCTTTTCACTTAGTTAGTTCTTAGTGCTCTCAGTTTTCCCTTGCTTTAAGAAGCTAAGTTTTCTGGCCTAAAAATGAAATAAAAGAAAGCAGTTTTATTGATTCTTTTGAATACATTAAAGGCTCCTCATGTATTATAAATCATATCTAGGTTAAGTGTTTTTAACACTTTGCTGTTGGTGTTCCTACTTGATGATGCATGGGTAATTTATGTTCTTAAGGCTTGGTTTATTGTGTACTTCTACTTTTGACAAATGGAAGTTCCATTTTCTTCCCTGATATGAGTTAGTGGGGAAGTACCTTACTGCTTCTACTGTTGGCTGCAATTTGTTTGGATATGTAAATCCCACTCTGTGCATGATCTGATTAATATCTTGGCCGTGGCATTGACTTGATGCATAATTGTTAGTTCTTTACTCTATATCTCTTTTCTTACTTACAAGTTACTGAAATCGTTTACAGAAATTATTTGTTGGAGAACAGAGCTGATAACAATTTGTATTTTTTTATTCCAGCACAAAAGTATTCCTTTACATTTGATAAAGTCTTTGATCAGCATGCTTCACAATAGGAATATTCCTCTTATGACATATGGTGCTGCCCTGCCTATGATGGATTTATAAATGTGAGTTGCTTACAGTTAAAATGCTCATCTACTTACACGCCCTTTTCCCTTAACATGTCTTTAATTCTGTTTTTTGTCCTGTGTTTTGAAATTACAGTGAGAATGCTCCGAGAGGCGTTTGCAGGTACTTCGGGAGCTTGGCTCATGTGTTGGAGAGGTTGTGGAGGTTATGGGAAAATCATTAATTTGTATCTAACTGCTACTTTTATGATTGTGCTATCAATATATGTTGCATTTTTCCGCATGTGCACAATTCACAGTACATTAGAGCTTTCTCTTAACTGTTGATACCTATATCCGAAGCTGTGCTGGATTCTGCAATTTTCTCTCATCGCTATTACACTAATTAGTTTATGCTATGCGACGAACCAACGTAATATGTAGCTGTTTAATATTGCTGGTGAATCGTCAATTTGGCAGATAGAGGGAGTCACTCTTTTGGCTTTTCTATCTGAACTTTTGAATTGTATTCTGGATTGTATACAGATACAAAGTAGGTTAACCCTTCTCCATCAGTAGGGGGAGTCACTCTTTTGGCTTTTCTATCTGATCTTTTGCTGGACCATCTGAAGAGGAGGCATGCCCGATTAGTTGTTCCAGAATTGATGCGCTGAGGCTCCCTTGCTTTAAAAGGAGGTATTTTAGTCCAAGTTCTCTCTACATCCAGCTGGGGACACTCTACATCAGAAGGAGGACTTCAAGAGGATCAAATATATGCAATGTCACGAACACACACACACAAAATACCCATGAAAGTGTGTATTTATGATCTAATCTCATGTTTGAAAAATAGATCTAGAAAAGCTCAACTACGATTCATGCTTGACAGCAATTTAAATTGTATAACAGGATGTACAATCTTGGCTGTGGCATTGACTTGCTGCATAATTGTTAGTTCTTTTCTCTATGTCTCTTTTCTTACTTACAAGTTAGTGAAATTGTTTACAGAAATTATTTGTTGGAGAACAAAGTTGATAACAATTTGTATTTTTTATTCCAGCACAAAAGTACTCCTTTACATTTGATAAAGTCTTTGATCAAGATGCTTCACAATAGGAATATTCCTCTTATGACATATGGTGCTGCCCTGCCTATGATGGATTTATAAATGTGAGTTGCTTATGGTTAGAATGCTCATCTATTTACACGCCCTTTTCCCTTAACATGTCTTTAATTTTGTTTTTTCCCTGTGTTTTGAAATTGTAGTGAGAATGCTCCGAGAGGAGTTGCAGGTACTTCAGGAGCTTGGCTCATGTGTTGGGGAGGTTGTGGAGGTTATGGGAAAATCATTAATTTGTATCTATGATCATGCCTTATGTAGGTAGTTGATATTGGGAGATTCAGTATGAGCTATTTCGGATAATGATATAGGATATTTCCCTGTAAGTTGCTAACTGCTACTTTCATGATTGTGCTGTCAATAGATGTTGCATCTTCCGCATGTGCACAGTTCACATTACATTAAAGCTTTCTCTTAACTGTTAATCCCTATATCCGAAGCTGTGCTGGGTTCTGCAGTTTTTACTCATCGCTATTACACTAATTAGTTTATGCTATGCGACGAACCAATGTAATATGTAGCTGTTTAATATTGCTGGTGAATCATCAATTTGGCAGATAAGTCCTGTTTTATTTGGAAGGAAACAAAGTAGGTTAACCCTTCTCCATCAGTAGGGGGAGTCACTCTTTTGCCTTTTCTATCTGATCTTTTGAATTGTATTTTGGATTGTATACAGATACTCGATGAAGTAAGCGGCGTCACTTAATGCAGCTAACATTCCTGTGCTGCTGGACCATCTGAAGAGGAGGCATGCCCGATTAGTTGTTCCAGAATTGCTTCGCTGCGGCTTCCTTGCTTTAAAAGGAGGTATTTTAATCCAAGTTCTCTCTACATCCAGCTGGGGACACTCTGCATCGGAAGGAGGACTTCAAGAGGATCAAATATATGCAATGTCACGAACACACACACACAAAATACCCATGAAAGTGCGTATTTATGATCTAATGTCATGTTAGTCACATGAGTTTTGGTTTGATGCTGTTCTTGACGAGTATGTCAGTAATGATGAGGTAATCCAGCTTTTTACTATCCTTTCTCGAAGTCTTTTTGGCAGTCTTATCTTTTACCATTGCTACTTCTTTACTTTTGTAAATTGTCTATCCTACAATTCTTGCCAATATTGATTCTTCCTTTATCTAACAATAAATAAATTGTATGAACAGGTGTATCGTGTGACAGTCGAGCCCATTATTCCTGCCATTTTTTGAGCGAACAAAGCCACATGTTTTGCTTACGGTCAAACAGGTTTGTTCAAACATGAAAACCGGGTTGTTGTTTGTTCAACGATCAAAGCAGGCCATTAGTATGTATGGTTCAGTAGACTCTATTCATCTTTATGCACAAAAGTGCAATTCTTAAAGTGTATTTGGTTATAGAGGCTTGGTGGTTTCTTTTATTATTTTTCATAACAGAGTGCAATACCTAGAATACAAGTTTCATGGTACAATAGAGCAACTTTACTATTACACCAAGGCTTGCTCTGTTTATGGCTTTTACCACGCATTGAAAAATAGATCTAGAGAAGCTCAACTACGATTCATGCTTGACAGTGCAGCTACAGTATAGCTCCAAATATGCAGTTGGAGCTTCTCTACATCATCTCTGAGAACAAGGACAAGCATGAATAGCATAATTACAGTATATTGTTCGGATAGATGATCTTTTGAATTGTATTCTGGATTGTATACAGATACTCGATGAAGTAGCCGGCGTCACTTAATGCAGCTAACATTCCTGTGCTGCTGGACCATCTGAAGAGGAGGCATGCCCGATTAGTTGTTCCAGAATTGCCGCGCTGAGGCTTCCTTGCTTTAAAATGAGGTATTTAAATCCAAGTTCCCTCTACATCCAGCTGGGGACACTCTACATCAGAAGGAGGACTTCAAGAGGATCAAATATATGCGATGTCACGAACACACACACACAAAATACCCATGAAAGTGTGTATTTATGATCTAATGTCATGTTAGTCACGCAACAATAGAGCAACTTTACTATTACACCAAGGCTTGCTCTGTTTATGAATTTTACCATGCATTGAAAAATAGATCTATAGAAGCTCAACTACGATTCATGCTTGACAGTGCAGCTACAGTATAGCTCCAAATATGCTAACACTTTACACCAAAACCTGTCTAGGGGTCAAGCTAGGTTTTTTTGGACTGCTGATAGTTTGCATACACCATTGCTGTAGCTTAATTGTGGACATGCTTATTATGTTTTATTTATATAACCTTCCGGGTGCCTAGGATCAAAGGGAGTGAGAGGGGAGATCTCAAAGTTTTGCCAACTGGTGTCAGTATTCTCTTTAACTATTTCAATGCCTCCTGTTGAATTGGCGATTTCACTGCTGTGTTTCTGATTCTTAAACGATGTACATACAGGTACTTCAGTCGATTCGGTACTTTGAATTGTGGAAGTAGTTTACGCTGGAACATTGCCTAAGGCATCAAGACCTTTCATCTACGTGTCAATCGATCGAGAGGTATGGTGCTAGAAATCTATATGGAACAAAATTTATCTGTGGAAAATGGAATAGCAAAGAGAATATTATCTGAAGAACAATGATCTCTCTTGAAGTGATTTTCCCCCATAGTTACATTTTCCTTAAAAGTTAGCTTCTTAGTTTTGGATGGATACACATGTGGTTGGATAAATGCCCCTCTTTAAAAAACATTTCCCTAATTCAAAATTTATGGGCGCGTTGCAACCCTTGAGCTCTTCTGTCCTCATTTCTCTTGCTTTTCTAAAATTCCCTCAGAGAAGTCTAATACTGACATACTGCTGAATATATTATCCCTTCTCTCAGATCTTTGCAATCAAAGCTCAAAAGGCTCGGCATCGGTCGACAAAGTGGGGACGGCTATGAATGCGATGCAGGCCATACCGAGTCGCCTGATATGTTCGAAATACTGCTGATATTGACTCAAGCAGCAAAAGCTATATCGCTCAGCCTGCAGATTGGAACTTCCCGGAGATAGCTTCTACCTTCTGTGCCGCATTGTTCCATGAAGCAACACTGCAAGGGAAGGATGACAGAAGGTGATGGCTGGCTTTGAGATGCCCCCGCTACTATTTGTGGTTGGAATGCTCATTGTTGCAACCCGCTTCCAGTAGACAATTCTCAATATGATGTGTTGTTCTTTTCCGTTCCTTGATATCACTGTGATGTATTGTTCATTACCAACTTAGCTTTCTTGGGGTAGGGATCGGGATGGCATCGCCAGTTTTTTCTAACTCTGATAATTTACCACTTAGTTGTTTGCGGGGTATTAAAGCGGATGAGTACTAGCTACATCTCGATGTACTTGCCTTATAAATGAATGGCCACTATTAATTACCTTCTTTCTGCTCTTGCCTCTTGCATCCTATGCTGTATGTACCAATATATGGCAGGTTGTAATACTTAAGCTCTTTCCTCCTAATATAGGTTTTCGACCAGCTCTTTTGGAAATTTGGCCCTTGGAAATTTGGACAGTCATTTGGACAGACATTTAAGGTGTGATTCTTCGGGCTTTATTTGTTTCTTGCGGGGTCTGTTTGGTTTTGCTATTTGAAAGTTTTATGAAAAAAAATGAAGATTGGGATTGCAGCGGATAGAACCGTCCACGGCCAAATCAAAATTTTTAAAGTGAAAATTCAGTACTAGGCCACAGTATCCAGGAACTGCGGTCTGTATATATGTATTGCACTCGCTAATGTACATGTTGCTTCTCCTTCCTAGGTTCTTCTTCTTGATGTGTTCGCAGTTGACCTTGATGTGCTGACAAGGGCCAACCTTTTGAGATATCTAATAAAGGAATGTGATGAATGAGGTGCGGTGATTATAGTGTTCATTCTTTTCCTATTCTGGGTATGTTGCACATGGGAAGTTGCAGCTAGCATTACACTTGGAAAAAAAGGTGAAAGAAATGAATAATTTCTCTCTCATGGTAAGCGGTTTCCATTCATCTAGCACATTTTTCTGAATTGTTGGTGTATTTTGCATGACATTGCGCATGTTGCTTTTGTTAGAAACCTGGGCCACAATAAATATATTCCGTTGCGGTTAATTCACGTTTAGTATAAATGGACAAAAAATTGCTACCAAGTTGTTCTGTATTTCTTAAAAAAAGTACAATATTACTATTTGACTTGCAGCCTTTAGAAATTCCACATGCAGCAAAGTGTTTTCTCTCCTTTTTATTAGAACTATCAACTTTTGGAAAGAAATAATTTTACTTAGTAGTCAAGCAAAATCAGTATAATTATTAAAATAACTAATCTTAGTGAGATAGCACACTTAAGGTTATAAAAAAATCAGGGAAATAGTATTTTACTTTAATATTACAATTTAATTTCCAATCCATAAAAAGAGTGCGTCAAAGATTTTAAAAAATTAATTCTACCTAAAAATAATTTACTTGTATTTTGGTTCATAAGAGAACGAATGAGAAAAATTATATAAAACCATTAATCCTGTAGATTTTAAATCTAAATTATAAATTTATGTCGTGAATTAAAAATTCAACTAAATTCCATCTTTATCTTTAAGTGTAAATTTGCAATTTGAATATAAAATTGTAATTAAAATGTTTCAAATTTAAACATAGTAATAAATTTATTTAATAGTTGAGCTTATATTTTCATTAAAACAATTTCCCGCTCTAATTAACAACTTAATATTAGATTATCCTTTTAATATATCGTGTATCAACAAAAAAAAATACTAGACTCAATTTTATATTTACAATTTGTATATAATTGAATCATAAGATTAATATTTGTGTCTAAAAAGCAGGAATTTTATATCTGTGTTTACAAGTTCCTCTTAGATTAGCTTTAATTAAAAAAATTGCATTTATAGTTTGAATTTGGAATTTAGATTTTGATTATAAAATAATCTCTTTGATATATTTTTTTCCCTCACCTTTCTTTCAAAAAATATTTACATTTTTTGCCATAATCTCTTAATTTTCTTTTTTATAAAATACAATTTAAAATTCAAATTAAAGAATTGGAATCTCAGCAAGAAGTCAACCAAGTGCTTCTATATTATAAAAGCCAAGTT
The DNA here is from genome assembly GCA_029204045.2 of Tillandsia leiboldiana. Taxonomy (NCBI): domain Eukaryota; kingdom Viridiplantae; phylum Streptophyta; class Magnoliopsida; order Poales; family Bromeliaceae; genus Tillandsia; species Tillandsia leiboldiana. The sequence goes on from JAQNDB010003728.1 coordinate 14,065, forward strand.
CAACTATTTTAATTTCTTTTGTATTTCATTCTAAAAAATAGTTAGAATCACAAAATAATCTCAACATATCTCACAGTTAATACTAAACAACTATTTAAATTCCTTTTGTATTTCATTCTAAAAAAGAATTAGAATTCAAAAATACCCGAAAGAAAGTGAATACTTATTCTTAGAATCAAAAAAATATTTATATTTAATTCAAAAAAATAACCTTTGGCAACATAGATGAAAGGTCTTTTATTTTGTTTCGCTTTGACCTGTCTCCCTCTTTATATATTTCGAAAGATAATACATGTTGGAAAAATATTTTCCTAAAAAAGCTCATAAACCCTCATAATCATAAGACTCAGTACTTCTTCTTCTTCTTCTACTTCTCATTTCCATTTTCCTTCTAAAAAATACTGTTTGGAAAGATAGATGAAGGACCTTTTCTTTTGTTTAGCTTTTAGCTTTCTCGCTCTTTATATATTACGAAAGATAATACATGTTGAAAAAATATTTGTCTAAAAAGCTCATAAACCCTCATAATCGTAAGTGTTTCAGGTTACGCTCTCTCTCTCTCTCTCTCTCTCTCTATATATATATATATATATATATATATATATATATATATATATATATGTGTCTCGCTTTAGAATATATATGTGTCTCGCTTTAGAATTAATTTATTATACTCCTCACTCTTCCAAAGTTCCAACAAAAAACCAAAACCAGTCATAGCAAAAAGATCAACCTGAAATTGAAGAACAGACAGTTCTAACTCCTTCCGCACATACTCAGAATAACATATTTGGAGAAATATCTCCCTCGGCAATGTCGCGTTCCAGGTATGGCTGATTTCTTTTCCTTTCTACATGATCTTCCATGAATGAAATACCATGTTCTAATTACTAATGTACTATGTTGGCTTCTAGGTAATTTTGTTCAGCGAACCTCCGTTTTACTTATCTTTTCATCGTGAAATCATTTACTTTTAGTTAACTTTCCGTATGTTGACATTGCAGGCACGCAGAAGATGATGTGCCATCGACCAGCAAATAAATTTATTTAATAGTTTGGCTCATATTTTCATTAAAACAATTTACTACTCTAATTAACAACTTTATATTAGATTATGCTTTTAATATATCGTGTATCAACAGCAATTTTGGTAAACTCAATTTTATATTTATAATTTGTATATAATTGAACATAAATAAAATTTGAGTTTAAAAGTTTCTCTTAGATTAATATTCATATTTTATACTCCACAAATTAAAGGAAAATAGCCGTTTAAACTTTAATTAAAAATATGCATTTATAATTTGAATTTGAAGTTTAAATTTTGATTATAAAATAATCTCTTTGATATATTTTTTCCCTCACAATTCTTTCAGAAAATATTTAAAATTTTTGACATAATTTCTTGAAATTTTTGTTTATAAAATAAAATTCAACTATTTTAATTTTTATTTTTAGTTACCTTCCCGTATGTTGACATTGCAGAGCAAAATTATAAATTTAAATTTCATCGTTATTTTTAAGTTTAAATTTACAATTTGAATATAAAATTGTAATTAAAATATTTCAAATTTAAACATAGTAATAAATTTATTTAATAGTTGAGCTCATATTTTCATTAAAACAATTTAAATTCTATGAGTTTAATTTTGTTTACCTTTGAGCTCTCTCCCTGTTTATATATTACGAAAGATAATACATGTTGGAAAAATATTTCTCTAATTCATGTTGAATAATCTTTTGACTATTGCTACCAATTTTTGCAAAAGCTGGTACTTCTTCTTCTTCTTCTACTTCTCATTCCCATTTTGCTGTTTCTCATTAGAACTTATTTTCTTAGTTGGTCTTGATTGTTTCATTATCTTTCATTACCAATTTCTTTCTTACTTTTTTTATTTCCATTTCTTAACACTTCCATAGCGTTTCTACCGGGATGTTGCACGTGCATTATCTGGATGGTATATAATGTATGCAACCATTTGTGCATAGCCGATAGGCGTGCATTATCTGGATGGTCTACAATGTATGCAACCATTTTGTGCGTCGCCGATATCCTCCACACTAATCTGAGCATTATACTATTTTCCCTTTTTTTTTTTTTTTTTTTAACTTCTTTGCTTTTATATAAAGTAATTTTCCCAAACGCTGGTACTACTTCTTCTTCTTATACTTCTCATCTCCATTTTTATGTTTCTCATTATAACTTATTTTCTTTCATTACCTTTTGTTTCATTAACTTTTATTCTTCTTATTTCCGTTTCTTGACACTTTGATAAAGTTATGGGAAATTATGGACAAAATAATGGGGCTTTACCATACTGTACTCTTGAGATGGGGTGGTTTCCCTCTTATTCGATGCCCTTAGGCAGCTCCCGCAGATGGAACGGCGCGAATTGAAAAAATTAAAGTTCTATTTGGCAAAATGCAGTCAGCTTTATGCTTCATATTGTTTTATTCTTTCTACCTAATACTTTGTGTAGTGGTCTAAAGTAAACAAATATCTTAAAACTTCATATTTTAGATTTAATAAGTAAAACATTATTAATTTTTTAATTGACATACTATTTAATTTTGCAGCTCAGGTACTTGAATCATTTCTTGCTGTCCCAATATCTAAAGCTCCAGCTTAGTTTTACCCGGTATTCTTCTTTCTTGCAAAATTTTTATAACCTTTGTCTCCCTTTAATTTATCATTGTTGTATAGTGATTAAACTTTTCTTCTACCTTCATCATTCATGGTTAAATATTCCTTTCTTAGTTTTCCAATATAAATATAGTGTATCTTTTTGGTAGAATATATGGATTTGGAGAGCATGTTTAGAGCGAATAGGAAACGGAGAAAGGCCATACTGGTAGAAAAACGGAGTACGTTTATTGGTTCTACCTCTAATTCGGTGCACAATGTTCCGCATAGTGGTAGAAAAAAGAGGTGCCGCCAAGATGGGTCAGCGCACATTCCATCCGTTGGGACATCGCGTAACTCAATCATTGAAGAAAGAGATGTTGAACCATCATACTTGGGATTTCCAGAGTATGAGTGTCAGTTTTGTGGGGCTTCTATGTGGTACGAAGAACGAATATACAAGTCAAGGAATGAACGGGTCCCTAGATTTTCTCTATGCTGTCAAGAAGGAAAGGTTGACTTACCGCTGCTAAGGCAACCACCTGCTTTACTAGATAATTTACTTAATTACAGTGGTGGTAGAGATTCTGCAAAGTTCAGGGAGAATATAAGAACATATAATTCTATCTTCGCTTTTACATCAATTGGGGCAAAAATTGATACCGAGATAAATAGAAGGCCTGGGCCATATGTATTTAGAATAAATGGACAAAATCATCATAAAATAGGTTCCCTTCTTCCAGATAACGGAGAACGTCCAAAATTTGCTCAGCTGTACATATATGATACCGAAAATGAAGTTGAAAATAGAATGAGGGCATTTGGCGTAGATGTTGAGCTAACTAATATTGACAGAAGTATTGTTGAAAAATTGGTTGAGATGTTTGACTGCGAAAATGAACTTGTGAAAGCATTTAGAATGGTTAGAGATCGTTTTAGGACTGAAGATTACCATCCTATTAGATTGAGGTTGGTTGGCACACGTTCGGAGGATGCGGTACAATATAATCCTCCTTCATGTGCTGAAATCGCTGGTCTAATAGTTGGTGACTTGGGGAGTGTAGATCGGCAACGCGACATTATTGTTGAGCATAGAACTAATGGTTTAAAGCGTATTAGTGACTTACATCCTTCCTTCATGGCTATGCAGTATCCAATCCTATTTCCATATGGCGAAGATGGTTTTAGAATTCGAATCAGGTATACTGACAGATCGAGCAGAACAATAGTGTCCAGACAATGTGTGACCATGCGAGAGTTCTATGCTTACAGAATACAGATAAGAAAAGCAGAAGGTAATACTTTAGTTCGAGGTGGGAAACTTTTTCAGCAATACATAGTAGATGCGTTTTCCTGTGTTGAGGAAGAAAGACTTGATTACATCAGAAAGAACCAGGGCACTTTGAGAACTGAAATTTACAAGGGTGTTAGAGATGCTGTTATTTCGGGTGACACAGATAGTAATAGCATTGGTAAAAGAATTGTTTTACCGTCAAGTTTTACAGCCGGTCCACGTTATATGTTCCAAAATTATCAGGATGCCATTGCGATTTGTAAACATCATGGACATCCTGATTTATTCATTACGTTTACATGTAATGCACAGTGGCCGGAAATACATAATGCTTTGCAGCATATGCCTGGTCAGAGACCTGAGGATCGACCTGATATTGTTAGCAGGGTCTTTAAGTTAAAGCTGCATTCGTTAATGTCAGATCTGAAAAATGGAGAATATTTCGGTAAATCTGTGGCCGGTGCGTGTTTATTTATCCCTTCTATTTTTTTTTCCTCGAATGTTCTTCCCTTCCCTATTTATTCTTGGAGTTAATGTGAAAATGGAAGAAAAAGAAAAAGCTGAACAATATGTTTGCTATTTCTCCCTGTTTTCCAACAGAGCTTTACACTGTGGAATTCCAAAAAAGAGGTCTGCCACATGTACACATCTTACTCTGGTTGCATGCAGCTCATAAGTATCCAACAAATGTTGATATAGATTCAATTATAACAGCGGAAATACCATGTATGGAAACCGATCCGGTTGCCTATGCATCTATTGGAAAGTTTATGATACATGGCCCTTGCGGGCTAGCAAATCCTAGAGCACCATGCATGGGGAAAGGTCACTGCTCCAAACATTTTCCAAAGGATTTCAAAGACGAGACCTTCATTGATGAAAGTGGTTTTGCTGTATACAGGCGGCGGAATAATCATAGATACGTTATTAAAAATGGAATCGAACTTGACAATAGATTTGTTGTCCCGCATAATTTGCGACTGGTTGTTAAATATCAAGCTCACATTAATGTGGAATGGTGTAATAAATCAAGAATGATTAAATATCTGTTCAAGTATGTGAACAAAGGTCCAGATAGAACCAGAGCTATAATTGAAGATAACTTACCAACGGAAAATGTCGGTTTAGAGCAACAGCCAAGGAATATTGATGAGGTTAAAAGATACTTAGATTGTCGATATTTATCAGCGTACGAAGCTGTTTGGCGACTGTTCCAATTCGACATACATTTTAGAGAACCTACGGTTGAGCGATTGACTGTCCATTTACCACTTATGAATAGTATTACATTTCACGAAAATGAAAATTTAATACACGTGCTAAATAGAGATGGCTCTGAGAAAACAATGTTCACTGAATGGATGGATGCAAATGCTATCTATGACGATGCACGACGTCTTACATATGCAGAATTTCCTTCTGAATGGGTATGGCATTCAACAGAGAAAATATGGACAAGAAGAAAACGTGGAAATCGTATTGGTCGCATAGTTTATATTCATCCGAATTCTGGTGAACTTTATTTTTTGAGAATGCTCCTGAATATAGTAAGAGGCCCAAAAAATTATAGAGAAATCAGAACGATTGCTGGTGTTGTCCATGAAACTTTTCGGTCTGCGTGTAGTGCCTTAGGTCTTCTAGGTAATGACACTGAATGGTATGAGGCGTTAGAAGAAGCCGCACATTGGTCCACTTCCAGAGAGTTGAGACAACTTTTTGTAACTCTAATAATGTATTGCGAGGTATCCGATCCTGGGAAATTATGGACAAATTATTGGGAATTGCTGTCTGACGACATTGTCTATCGTTTTCGCGAAATAATGGGCCTTCGCCATCTTCAAATGCCAGAAATTGAACTTCAAAATCAGATTTTATTTGAATTGGATATTTTGTTCAATAAAAATGGCAGTTCTCTTTCACAATATAAACTTCCAATTCCTAATAGATCAATTATGGATAAGATGGGCAATAGATTATTGAGAGAAGAATTGGATTATGATGTCGGAAAACTTCGACAAGAACATATAACTTTGTTCGAGGGTTTGAATGATGAGCAAAAAAGAGTCTACTATGCTGTTTTAGCTTCTATCTACGGAAATAAAGGAGATGTTATATTTGTTTACGGCCATGGAGGAACAGGTAAAACTTATCTTTGGCAAACAATTATTTCAAAAGTCCGTTCTGAAGGAAAAATAGTATTAGCTGTTGCTTCATCTGGAATAGCATCGCTTCTTCTACCAGGAGGTCGAACAGCACACTCAAGATTTAAAATACCAATTAAAATTGATGATTTCTCGACATGCGAGATCAAGCGAGGGACCCAACTTGCAGATTTGCTCATACACGCTAGCTTGATTGTTTGGGATGAAGCTCCAATGAACCATAGAAATTGTTTCGAAGCTTTAGACAGATCAATGAAGGATATTGTACGAGTAGAGGAGTCTACTGAGGGTGAGAAACTCTTCGGTGGTAAGACAATTCTGCTCGGTGGGGATTTTAGACAAATACTTCCTGTTGTTACTGGAGGAACAAGGCAAGATATAATTAGCGCATCACTCACAAAGTCGTATATATGGAATGAGTGCAAAGTTTTTCGTTTAAAAACCAATATGAGACTTCGACAAAATTCAATAAGTAATTCAGCAAGAAGGTTAATGCTTGAATTTGCAGAGTGGATACTTGACCTTGGTGATGGGAAATTAGAAACAGTAGAAGTTGAGGGAGAGGATGAAGCAACTTGGATCAAAATTCCAGATGATATAAATATACATGCTCCTGTGAATGGAGTGCAAACTATTGTTTCAATGATATACGACGATATTGATAGAAAGTTCAATTGTCCTGCATATTTGAAGGATAGAGCTATTATTACTCCTATAAATGAAACAGCTGATGTACTCAACGCATATGTACTATCTTTAATTCCCGGTGAAGAAAAGATATATTTAAGCTGTGACTCAATATGTAATACTTCGGGAAATGCGGATGAGAACAACGTTCTTTACCCTACCGAATTTCTAAATTCATTGAAGTTTAATGGGCTTCCACATCATGAGCTAAAATTGAAGGTTGGCGCACCTATAATGTTACTGCGGAATATTAATCAAAGTGCAGGCTTATGTAATGGAACACGACTAATTGTTACTCAAATAGCGTCGAGGATTATTGAAGCAGAAATTTTTACCGGGAGCAACATTGGTACAAAAGTTTATATTCCTCGCATTATAATGCATGTCGTTGAGACAAAATGGCCGTTTACATTTAAAAGGAGACAATTTCCAATTCGTTTATGTTATGCAATGACGATAAACAAAAGTCAGGGACAGACATTACAACGGGTAGGCATTTACTTGCCGCGTCCGGTTTTCTCACATGGCCAACTTTATGTCGCTGTTTCGCGTGTTACTTCACGAGAAGGTCTACGAATTTTGATTGAGAACAACGAAAATGAACCTAAAGGATGTACCAGGAACATTGTGTACCGTGAAATTTTTGAAGACTTACCATCCGATAATGGTTTGGTTGATGTTGCCTTCCCTATTTGCTAGAAGTCCTTCATAACACTACAATGTGTGCCATCAATTTTTTTCCCCTCTTTTCTCCAACACACCCAAGTATGGTTTAAATTGACGTTTCTTTTCTTATTGTCTTCTGCTAGAAATCAGGATAGCAGGATTCCTATGGACTACATTTTTTTATCTCAGCTATCCCTAAAACAACGGTGTCGTAAAATTAAAGTAAGGATCGGAAGAATGTGGGATGCAAAAATACCGACTATGCGCGAACAAATCCTGAGTTTGGACTGCCTTCTTATTGATGAAAAAGTGAAGTATTGTAATACTTTCAAATTATTCTTTCATATTATGGTTATTTCCTGAAATATATTTCTTCCGTTTCCTTTCAGGGAGATTCAGTTCAAGCAACCATACGCAAACAAGATGCTATACAGTTTAGGCAATCATTACAAGAAGGCAGTGTATACTTCATTGAAAACTTTACTGTTATCCCGAGTAAAAAATTCAAGGTTGTCGACGAAGAATATATGGTCATGATTGGTAAGTGGACGAAAGTAGTTCAAATCACAGAGGACATTGACTCAATGCCTTTATACAGCTTCAAATTTGTTAGTTTTGACTGCATTCACAATAGGAGAAATAACGACAGCTGTCTCTCAGGTGATATTATTTGTTCATCATTTTTTGTTTCCTGTTATGTTTCGACCCTGTACATTAAGAAATTAAACATTTCACTTCTGCCAGATGTACTTGGTCGTATTGTTTCTTTCGGTTCTATTGGATACACATACGTCGGACAAGCACAAACACCAATTAGAAAAATGGAGATAGAAGACTTACAGTATGTAATGATTAAACAAATAATTTATTTCTCTTATTACTCTTTCCTATCATTTATTTCCTTTCTTTTATTCTTATATAGGAAAAACAAATTGTCTATCACATTATGGGATAATTTTGCTGTTGAAATCGATGAAAGTTTGATATTCGAAATAGATGCCAACGGTCCTGTCGTCGTCGTCCTCGCTGCTATGACTGTTCGAACATATCAGGGTACTACTATACTCAGAAGTTTCTAAAATGTTCATATTCCATTATTTTCCTGGCTAATGAAAAAAAACAAATTTACAAACTACAATTTCCAGATCAAATATACCTCTCTACATCTTCCGCCTCGAAGTTATACATTGAATTACAGATTCCGGAAGTTCTCGATTTTCAACACGGGTATGAATAATCTTTGTAATTTACATTCAATTACACTCAGGTAAATAGTTTCTAATCAACAAAACTCATTACCAGAATCCAGCAACCAATTGATCGTATTAATCGACCTGCAAACACACAACAAGCGACTATTAGTCCTTTAGAAGAAATGAAGGTTAATAGAAAAAAAATATGCGACCTGATGAGTCTAGAGCAATCCAAAATCCAGGTTCCAAATCTTTTCTGACTACTACATTATTATTTAGAATTTCGTGACAAGTTGAAAATATACTTTTTATACTCCTCCAGAATACAAAGTTTACATGCGAGGTGACATTGAAATCAATAGACTGCTCATATGGTTGGTGGTATAAAGCCTGTCGTGGATGCAGAGCAGCAATTAAAAGTTATGGAGAAGAATTTTGCTGTGGGCATTGTGGAAAAAATGATGAACCCCCTATGCCATGGTGGGTTGATTAGATAAAATTACTTATTTTAATCTCATTTTTTGAAACTCTTGTATTTCACATATTACACTAAAATTTTAAAATAACAGGTACAAATTGGATGCAACTGTTGGTGATGAAACTGGTGATGCTGACTTCACTATATTTGGGAGAGTTGCGCAGGATCTAATCCATGTACCTGCCCAAAACCTTGCTACTGCTGATGAGTCTGACCGATTTACTCTCCCTTTAGTTATTAAAAATTTAATCGGCGAGAAGCATATTTTTCAAGTTACGATCGATACTTACAAGTTAAGCATGGGCATTAGATCATTTAAGGTCAGTAAGTGTTTCTCTTCCAAAGTTCCAACAAAAAACCAAAACCAGTCATACCAAAAAGATCAACCTGAAATAGAAGAACAGACAGTTCTAACTCCTTCCGCACATACTCAGAATGACATATTTGGAGAAATATCTCCCTCGGCAATGTCGCGTTCTAGGTATAGCTAATTTCTTTTTCTTTCTACATGATCTTCCATGAATGAAATACCATGTTCCAATTACTAATGTACTATGTTGGCTTTTATCAGTTTAGCTACAAATATTGCTGAATTACCTTCAGGCAAAAAACGTTTTAGGTAATTTTGTTCAACGAACCTCCATTTTACTTATCTTTTCATCATGAAATCTTTTATTTTTAATTAACTTTCCATATGTTGACATTGCAGGCACGCAGAAGATGACGTGCCATCGACCAGCAAGAAATAATTAGTCTTTTATTAATGAACAATTACTATATGTAGTAATTGTACTTTTAAAATCCAAGACTTGAAATAATGCTATTACTTAGTGAATAATTAATATATCTATGAATAGTGCTTTTGTAGTCACGTTTGTTGAAATGATGTTATTAGTTAATGAACAATTAATATATGTAGTAATTGTACTTTTGTACTCTTTTTTGCTCTATTCAGGTCTATCTTATAATATATAACATTTCTTTCTCTTTATAAATATTCCTTTATTTATTACTTATTATTTATTACTTATTAATATTAATTTAGTGTAAATTTATTCGCCCACCGCGAAGCGCGGGTCTGCATGTTGAAATTATTATGATTGTGCTGATGACTTTGCATTCAACCCTCTCTATCTCTCTCCCTACATAATTTAGATGTATCTCAAATTTGTGGACCCTACTTATGGTGCATATTCCCCTTCTTATGCTGATTCATGATAGATTAATGGCAATAAGTTCGTTCGAGAACTAAGGTCTTTTGTGAGATGTCTCTATCTTCTTTTCTATTCTGCTTTTTTACTTATGGTGAAATTTTCAATCCGTCTCTATCAGCCAGTGAATCATGTAATGCAGATTGATTGACCGAGGGGGGTGGCCAGCTGTGTTGCGCATTGATATTTTCCACCGTACATGATACATAGCTATGTCTAAAAGTGACTTACAAAGTTTTTTCTGAGGCTTTGTCTTAAATAGTTGAACATGTTGTATCCTTTTAAAGTTTCATCTTGCTTATGCTTTAACAATTTCGCTTTCTATAACTTCTGTATTACCATCTGTCAATTGTGTGGCTATAGCTTAACTGTGAGAGCGGTAAATTCTTCATTCAAATTTTCTTTTTTTTTTCCTTACCAGCATGCTTCATGCTAATGCCTTTATAAATCTTATGGAATTGGTTGGTGAAGCCAGTATCAACTCAAGTGCGAACCTGCTTCTTCACCTACTTCCTCTCTTCAAGTGCAGGTGTCTTCTCAAACTGAGCAGATTGTGAAAGAGGATTGGGCTGCCACAGTTATTCAGACTGCATTTCGAGGTTTCCTGCTAAAGTATTTTCTCTCTTAGGCTTACAGTTTATCATTATCCTTAATTACTGTATCTTTCCAGCCACGAAGTGATATAATTCTGTAGAATCATTGTAGATTATCCTGGGATAGCAGGATAATCTATGGGTACAACAAGCTATTCCTATGGAATCACACCCAATAATTTTCATTAGCTGTTGTTGGCAAAATATCTTGAAATTTCTTCTCACTGACTCAACATTGTCTAATAAAGTCTTCTCACTATTAATTCCTGAATGTTAACCAGAATTACCTTCTGTACGTTGTTCTAAGGTAAATCTGTTCTTTATAGATTACACCTATTATTTTTAACTTCGAGTTATCTGCAGATTGATTGACCGAGTTATCTGTGTTGGTTCAAAATTGTTGCTTCTCGAACTTCATTGTTCAACTGTGTTCATTATGCTTCATTTAGTAGCTAAATTGCTTGCTTTTAACTGCATTAGTATGTATATGCTAACTGTTTTTGCATTTATCCTCTTTCCTGTTTATGTCCTGAGAACTGCAGCTTATGACTGATATGTGTACTCTTACACCAATTTCCGCACATTTCACATTTGTTTTGCTGCTGACTTTTTCATTTCCTCTTGTTGATGCACACTTCAACCTATTTCTCAGAAGAAAATACCCATTTGTTGATGCAAACTTGGCTTTTGTAATTGTACTTTCGTGCTCCTTTTAATTATAATGTTGAAAACTTATAATATATAACATATTTGATCTTTATAAATATTTTATTATTTATTACTTATTAATTATTAATTATTTTATTAATTTAGTGTAAATTTAATCGCCCGCCGCGAAGCGCGGGTCTTTAACTAGTATACATAGTGGGGAATAAATAAAAGATATTCTTATCCAGTGGCGAAATTAACCAAACAAACTATTACTTTGGATAAAGACTAAAAAATATTCTTCAAGGGATATATACCTCTAGAGTCGTGCCATTTTTGGTTAAAAAAAATTAATTAATAAATACTAAGCACGAGTTTGTGGTGAGCAACCACCAAAACGAAAATCCGCACTGTATATACATTTTATCTAAATATTATTATTATAGATTTATTATTATATTATACATACTATATCTATGGCCTACCAACTCCTTTGTTAATTAATCAAGAATTTTTATTTAGTAATTTTTTCTATTTAACATTTGTGGTTCAAAAAGTTATGCTATACTAATGGTCATACGTTGATATCAATTTTTATCATCGTATCACTTTAGACGGATTGTAAACGTATTTATTTTGATTAAGTATATACCTAATTGATTAAAATTTACCTAAGATGTTAACATCTTGGATCTCACATGGGTTCATTAGAGGATAGCACAATCGAGAGGGGCAAAATCTTCGCAACAATCTTTTAAAATCCCCATTAAAAAACCTTTTAAAGAAACAAAAAAAGGATTGAAAAAGACATATGGGGGCCCATTTCCCTTTAAATTTTAAGAGTTAATTACAATGGGCTAGGTTTTAGGGGTTAAAATCGAACTCGCTGTTCGCGAGCCAATTCCTTTCGACTTCGAAATGAGCTCGAATTATCGTTCAAACGGCCATCATTGAGCCGAAATTTCAGCCGTTTAATAAAAGAGCCAACACGAGTAAGAATAGACATTGTGTTCAGCTCGATAACAAAAAGAACCGAACACACCGAATTTTTCAAGATCGTCAATAAAATCCGAATACAAGCTGAGGTTAGCTCTTCGTGTTCACTCGATAACAACTTCTATATATGATTATAATATAATTATATATATATAGATATATTGTATATATAAATATCTATATATATGTTTTGTGTAAGTGTTCTAAATTATTACTATTTAATTTTAAGCCATTAATTTTTCGGTGGCTTTTATATTAAGAAAACCTTAATTTTTATTTTTTTTTTTTTAACTTTAAACCTAATAGTACAAGAAATTAAACTTGTTGATCGCGGAAAAGCTCGTGTTACGGCCGTTAATAAATTAGCAGAACACGATGCCGAATTTTCATATAATATTTAAACGAGTCAGCTGTGTTCGACTCGTTTATTTACACGAGCCGAACATGAGCCGACCCAGCTCGCTCGTGTTCGGTTTCGTTGACAACCTAGCTAGGTTAGTTTATGAAGTTGTGCATTTTTGTATTTTCAACAATTTTGAAAATATTTTGGTGCCATATTGAAGGAGCCTTCTTTTTTTTTTTATATTATTTTTTTTTTAATTTTAGCAATACTATTCATACACCCTTTCGGAATGTATAATATATATTCTATTTATTTTAAAAATAAAATTATTTTATTAGTTACTTCAAAATAGCTAATAAAATTTATTTTATTTTAAAATAGATGAAATTTATGATGTATATTTTTTTTGATGAAAATTGCCATTAGGCAAGATTTGGTACTGATTATAAAAGAAATTTATTATTATTATTATTATTATTATTATTATTATTATTATACTAAATTAAATTCTCTATATATTTTTTTTTACAAAAATACATATATTTATATATTTATAAACTACATAATTTTTTTTTTGCTAGTTCGATGTGATTCTTTTAGAGTCAATGGTATTCTCAAGGACTTTATACATAATTCAAATAAATGTAAAAATTAAGTACCTGGATGGAAATTTAAAAAAATTGAGGACTAAAGAAAAAAAAGCAGATACAGGATAGCAATTAATTCGCTTATTATTCATGAATTATTCACGAAGTAGTTACAAATTTTAAATTAAAAACAGCTTTATGTGAAATTTTTTAAGAATTTAGAATAAAATATAAATTTTTGGAA